>VBVQ01001934.1:0-29135 GCA_011636635.1 Tetramorium simillimum | reverse complement strand
AGAGAGAGGAATTACCGCGGTCGCCGCCGTCGTTGTCGACACCCGCCACCGCCACCGCCGCCGCCGCCGCCGCGTCGCCCGCGTCAGACGCACCGCCGAATCATCATTCTCCGGTGGGCGAGGGGAGGGCAGCGATCGTGAACCCGCGACCTTTCGGACCGCGACGGATCGCCCGCCGCGATAGCAGCCCGGCCTGCCGCGCTTCCTGCCGGCCGCCAGTTCCCTCGCGGGATCGCCGAGCCGCGGATCGCGCGGTTGTCCTCACCCCCTCGTTCTCCCCGTGTCCGCCGGTGGCTTCCCTCGCTGGCTGTCACCGCTACCGCCGTTCCCGTCGTCCTCGTCCGCGTCTTCGTCGCGGGCTCAGGGTCGCGGCCTCGCGCGCGTATCTCGTCTCACCTCGCCGCGCCCGCGCCAGCGTCTCACCTCACCTCACCTCACCTCGCCGCGCCTCGCCGCTCGTCAACAGCCAGCAGCAGCCGCCGCCGCGGCGTGCGTAATCTCCTTCTATCGCGCTGCCGCCGCCGTCGCCGTCGCGTCGTCGCCGTCGCCGCTGCTCGTTGCTCCTCGCGATACGCGTGGCCCACCGCGGGTCATATTGTCAGCGGCATACTCGCGCCGCGCCGCTGCGGTGACCGCTCGTGCATCCGTTCCGCGCGGCCAGGAGACGACGGCAATTGGAGTAGTAGGCGAGGATGACAGTCGGAGGTGGTCGGAGGTGACAGCGCGCGCGTCGTGCTCTCGCGCAGCGGTGCATTCGCCAGCTCGCCCCGACGTCGCTCTGACGTCACGCGCCTCACCGACAGTGCCGCCAACGTTTGGCGGGACCCGCGCGCGCGCTGCTGTCCGCGCATGCCCCAGTCACCAAAGCCTGTAACGAAATTTAATTAAAATTCAGCCAATCTGAAATAACTTCGTGAACCTCCTGATTGGTCATTCTAATCTAATCTCGATTCTAATTTGTAGTTTGACGAACTCTAAAGGTGTTATTTCATTGGTAAATATTCAGTATAACACCCCCCCTCCGATTTTTATAAAATTTTGTAAATTTGTATATTTTCATGCGAAGGAAAATCATTTCTGAAAAGGAAAATCGTCGCTCAAGTTCCATTTTTTAAAATTTAATTTTATTTGTACGTTAAACTTTTCGAGCGCGTTGATTGGTTGCAGGGATAGAAAGATTCACGAATCCCCTAGAAATTTTCTACTTTGTAGCCAATCAATTTGCTTGATGAATTTATCATACAAATGAAATATCTCTCCTACGTAAAAGCGCCAAACAGTGACAGTCGAGCGTCTGTTTGTTCGTCTGTTTGAGCATGTTTGAGCATGTTGAGCGTGATTGTTGTTAACGATTGTGTTGATTAGAATTTTCTTTAGTTCGTCTAGCGAGCAATCGATAAATAATGGGTTACAGCAAGGAACATAAGATTGTTTTGCAAACTATTATGAACGAGGGAGCTTTACATGAAGACCATGGAAAAGAACTGATTATCAGATTATTTGGTACGTCCGTACGTAAGTTGATGGATTAAATAATGACTGCGTTCGCTTTGGATGCTCACGTGCTAAAAGCGTTACTTTATCTTTGTTGCTCATTATACATTGAAGAAAGATAGAATGACGCTTTCAGCACGTGAGCGTTCAAAGCGAACGTAGCCAATGTCGAATAAATATACACAATAAGAAAGCGAATTGAATTTTGGATTTTTGAGGAATTTTAGATCACGACAATACGGCGAAGATATTAAGTGAGATAAATAAAAAATTACAACCGTTATACATGACTATAAAATGCATAACTTGCGAAGTTACCGGTGAATTGTATTGGGTTTTCGTATACACGATGCAAGACAAAACTGCCAAGTATTAATTAAATATTATTAGCTAATGTGATATTACGGTTGCTGCCAGCTTCGACAACATTCTACATTTTTGTGTTTCAGTTTCTGTCCTGAATTCTCACAAGCTGAATTAGCTTTATTACGCAACGTATACTCTGAGATTGTTTCTTCAAGCACGGGCTATGTATCAAGTACATTTTGCCTTAATTTATGCTCGGCGTTGAATCAGAAACTGACCAAGGCTAGTGCTGAGAAGTTTTTACATGAAATGGTTGATAGAAAATGGTTGTGCTGCAAGGTGCCAAATTTATATATTGCATAATTTTGATAATATACTTGTAAAGAAAAATAGTTCAATGATCAAAATTTTTCAGGATGGTAAATATTACATGGGAGTAAGAAGCATAGGAGAACTATTGCAATATTTCAAGGATACCTATGAGGATAATTTTCAAACTTGTACTTTATGCAAGCAGGAAGTTTTTTATGTAATGTTTCTGTTAATATATAAAAATGTACATTTCTCTTATTTTACAAGTGATTAATTTTGTTTGGTTTGCAGGGTGAAAAATGTAACAAATGTGATGCTATAACACACACTTATTGCCTAGAAAATTATGCCAAAAATCGTAATTTAGGATGTCCTAATTGTCATCATCCCATATCAGGACATGATAATTCTAGTAATTTTTTGTCTTGCTTTTTAATTTCGTTTTTAGTTCTTTGTCATATTTAATGATATTTCAGCCTTTTGTTTTATATATATATTTTTGTGTGTAACATTCAATACTTCAATAATTATATTTTAAATGTTCAAGTAATATTTTATCTAAAAGAACATATTATTTACAGAAGATGATGCTAGTTGCGCTATGGATATTGAAGTAGAAGTGTCACAAGTAAAAACAGATAAGAAGATGACACAACCTAGTCAAACCAGAAGATCGAAACGAAACAAGACAAAGAATTAATATAAGATTTTGAGCCTGTTATTTTTCGCTGCACCAAGTTAAAATGAAACAAACATAATTTCTCTCGTACTAACTTATTGCATTAAGCAGTGCAGTAAAAAAGAACAGGCCAATTATGTTTAATATGTTACACAGAATATTTGAGTTAAAATGAATATCATAGCACGTTTATTTTTATATAAAATATATTAAATTACTATTTGCATACAATAAAATATAACACAATACCAATAATTTTTATGTACATTTACTATGATTTCTTACTTTCCTCGAATTTTTCTCTTAAATATTTGAGTCCAGCTATTATTTTATCTTCATTTATACTTCGTGGTGATGATTCTTGCTCGTTAGTGTGACTGGCACTGCTGGAAGTCGAGGCTAAAACATCATTTTCACCAGGAAGAGGAATATTCTTCATATCATCTGTCTGTTTTTGCTGTTCAGACGTACATATTCCAGGATAACCATACACACTTTGTGAATAATTACTGGACAGATGAGATAACGGATATGAAATAGTAGCTTGTTTCTGAGGTAAAGTCACAGCGGGAATTAATGTCGGTCCTATTGTATTTTCAGGCAAATTATGGGAACCGCTATTGGCTGCGTTATATTCTGGTAAATTGTTATTTTGACTATTGCTATCAATATCTTTTAAAATTGTCTCATTAGCAACAGAATTGTTACTATCTTCACGATTCTGCAAATTGTTAAATTCTTCAACGGATTTCTGAGAATTACAAGTATCTGCATTATCCGATTTTTCGTTTTCTTTATCAGTTGACTGTTTATCAATGGTCTGACAACTATTGTAAGATCCAGCGCTTGTAAAATTATCATAAATCGGTCCAAATTCGCTAATTCTTTGTGCTCTACATTTAGCTACCCATTCTTCTTGCGACATTACGTGCCAGTGATTCTTCTTACCCAGAAGTTCTCCAAAAGCTTTTATCTTATCTTCATCGTTAGTCTCTTTTCTCTGGGTAGACTCATCGTTGCTTGCAGATGTACGATCAACTTTCTCAATGGACTTTTCTTCATCTTTTTCAGTTCGTTCAGATTCATTATCTTTATCTTTATCAGTGCTAATATTTTTAGCTGAATTAATTAACTTTTCTTGAGCTAACTCCTCCTCTGTAGGCTCTGCTGGCAAGCCCGCTCTGATACGCTGTCTAATTCTCGCTGCCTTCAATCTATTCTGTTCCATTTTGTCCTTCAGTTCCTTTATCTCTTTCATTTCCTTTTGCTTTTTCTCTGTCTCCTTCCTCAAGTTAGTCAGATTTTCCTGCTGCTTCGCTCTCTCCTCCTCGTCTTGTGAAAACGCATAGTAACCGACGCCGTGCGTTCGCGCCTCGTCAAACAATATATCTTGATAATGTATGTCAACCTTGTCCGCAAGCTTCCGCGTTTGTTCCTCCCATTTTCTTCTCATGATTTCTATCTCGGGTTCTTTCTCTGGGACAGGATATTGCTCCTTGCTTTCTTCTTCTTTGTCCTCATTGAGATGTTTCTTCATAATTTCCTGCTTTATCAAATCGTCTTTCTTTTGCATGTGCGGCAAATCCTCTCGCAAACATTTCCTCGTACGGCCAAAACAATCCTGATACTCCACCCAATTTTCCTCTGGCTCTATGGGGTAATCTTCATTAATTGTTTCATCTACGAATTCTTCGTCAGGTTCGTCTACTTTGTTCTCGAAATCAACAAGAAATTTATCGTTATTATTTTTCGACTTCTTCAATCTCTCGTACAATCTCGCTTTTGCTTCCAACATTAATTTTGACTTTTTGTGGGCGACAATATCCTCCGAGTCTCTCGGCATCGATCTCTTGTCATTCCCTTCAACATTGTCTGCAGTTGTCTTCTTGCTCTTCTTCTTACTCAATGTTGGCGGCGCATTGACGGGCTCAGTTTTTAATCTGGTCTCATTTACCTCAGCTTGCTTTCTCAATAGCTCTGCTTTTAGACCCACCAAGGATGAAAAGTTGACGTTTATTTTCTTCGTCGTGTTCATTGTTGCAGCGTTATTATCGGCTTCTCAGCAAGTAAAAAGAATACTGCGAACTTTTTGCAAAGAACATAGATCATCAATATAATCCTTGTTCTTCTCTCTGAAAAACAGAAAATATTAGATTGAATTTACTGAGACTGGTTTATTTGTTTAAGTAAAGCGATCTCTACACGATCAATATTATTGTATAATTATATTGTACAATATTACTGATGCTCCCTTTGTATAATGTTTGATGTTGCATATTATTAACTGTATAGGGATTGAAGATTTGTTCACAATATTTTCTAACTTTGGATCGACACAATATATTACACAAACCTTGTATAACATTAAATATTGCAAATCATCAATAATATTGTGCAATATCAAATATTATACAATAATATATTGACCGTGTACAGACTCTTTAACATGTCAGTCATATACTTACTTAATTATTGGCGTTAATTATTTGACGGAAGACCTAAGAGATATATGCTCTCTGCGCGATAAATCACGTAAATAAAATTTATGACATTCCACAAATAAGTAGAAAATCATAACTTTTGACAGAATTTGACAGAACTGCTGCAGGACTTTTCCGAGGTTATGTTAACTACTATGGGTGTATCAGGGTGCATCCAGAAGCACAGCCGCTCAGTGAGCTCTCGCATCTTATTGGCATATTCCTTTAGATCTAAAAATGTATACCAATCAGATGCAAGAGGTCACTGAGCGGCTGTGCTTCTGGATGCACCCTATTTTCGCCATAGAATATGTCGATTTACCTCGAGCGGTAAAATTTACAAATTTATTATAAACGTGTTAAAAATTCCTAGGTAGAGGGAGAGAATAAAGAAAAAGAAATTGCAAGCGTTAAAAAAAATTGAATTTGCGGATGACTGATAATAAATTAATCTTCAATTAAATAAATCGAAGTTCGATCGAAGCCATCTCAAGTTTCAAACATACGAGATCTGTTTCGATTGTCCTTCTTTTTTTATTGTTCATCTTTTTTGTCTTCTTCCATTTACTAAAGAAAAAAACGGAAACCATCCTACGATAAAAAAAACTGATCCTACGATAAAAAAGAGTAGTCAGATGAACCATAATTTGATCCATATATAAATAAAACAAATAGTAATTTATAAACTTAACAATAAAAATCATGTCGTTTAAAATAAAAGGCAAAATCATTTTTCGTAAATATATCAATTCATCATACCGTATACGTGGCAATAGCCCACGTAGAGCCGATTTTTCCAATTTCTTGATAAGTTTATAGTTAAATCGTACTTCTGTTAACTTGTCTACTTTTGAAGATAAAACAAAGATAAAGATAGACGTATGATTAACTATTAGTTAGCGTAGCAAGAAGTTGAAAAAACCGACCCGTATAAAAATAATATTATCCTTTGGATGTAGGCAGGGCATTATACCGGCGACAATTATCACGCCGCGAGATCGACTCTCGATTGTCCGGGGACCACCGGAGGCGCGAGCGAGGCGAGGGGTGCAGTTATCGTTCATCGTCGACAGCGGAGCGGCGAGGAGGGACCCAGTGCTGCGATTCTGTAACTTTTAACGACAGTTCGTTATCGTTATATTGTCGCTGCGCAGCTTTTCTACTATGTGAAAAAGCTGCGTGCAACGACGTTATAACGATAACGAACTGTCGTTAAGAGTTTACAAAATCGCAGCACTGAGCTGCGTTCGCGGCGTGGCGTGATTGGCCGAATCACAATGAAAATTCAAATTCGACCAGTCACGCGCACGGATCATTTTGACCCACGTGCCCACGCCGCGAACGCAGACCTCGGGCTCCTTGGGAAGCATGAGCACGTGAAAGACGGGTGGATCGGTGCCTGCGTATTGCTGCGTATTTGATTTCGAGCCTTCCGGGAGTTTCGAGGCGAGTTGAAGTGGAAGCAGTTGGAAGCAGCGGCAAGCCGGTGAGACGATCGTCGAAGCTAAATGGCACCACGCAAGTTGAGAAAAGCGGCGGCGGAGGACGTTGCGGCCGCCGCCGGCGGCGACGGGTCGCCGTCAAAAAAAACGAAAACGGTCGCAAAGCCGGCAGTCAAGCCGAAGCAGACCAAGACCGACAAGAACCGGCAACCGAAGGCGGTTAAGCAAGTGATAGCTGGCGAGCCGGACGAATTTTCGCCGATGCATCTACGCAGCGGGAAGCGAATGATTGGCTTTAAAAGTTAGATTTAGACTTGTTACTTCAAATTTCTTAAAAAATCTGTGGCTTTTACAGGATATTCAGGCATCCTGCACAATTTAGATCTATAATAAAACAAATTTACTGATGAAATATACTGATTTGTATATGAAGTTTTTATCAATGTTTATTGAACTAAAGGTTTTCAGTTCAATGGCTGAATCTAAAAAGTTCTGAATATTCTGATTCCATTTGCATTGAATATTATAGTTTTATAAAATTTCTATTATCTTTACTATCTGAGCAATGTTATTACATTATACCTTTTTGTTATTTTTAGCTAGGCAAAGTCTGGGAAAAGCCATAAAAAAGCCTGCAAGAAAAGTTACTAAAGCATCAAAAGAAGCAGAAATGGAAAAACAAAATGCAGCAATAGAAGAAGATGATTCAAAAACAAAAAGTGTGAAAAATATAAAGAAAAATCCAAAGAAAGAGAATGCAACAAAGAAAAAACCAAAGAAAGAACAAGCGGTTGCTTTACCTATGGCTGCGGCTGCTACGGCTATGACTGATGCTGTTGGTAAACAGAAAACAGCAAAAATTCCAACTATTACTATTTTAAACGAAACACCAGTAGATGTAACTTCAACTACAGAGAATGGTAGAGCATGCATTGATGAAATGACTGGATCATCAGACATAGATGAGAGAGATAATGTCTTGAACAAACCTAATATCACTGTCATAGAGAACGAAGTTTTAAAGTTGAGAATGAAACCATCTCCACGTAACAATAGGAAGACTACGTAAGAAAAACAAAATCTTTACTGTACTTTAAAAAAAATATAGATTTGGATCATAGATTAAAAACGCAGTCAATAAAGAGATAAAATTTTTTCTGCTTTAGTAGGAATTAGTACATTATATATTTTTTTAAAAGAATAAACACTTCTAAAACACACATACATATCTAACATATATTCAATACATTATATTTTAAAATGTTCAAGTATTAATTTTTCTAAAAGGATGTATTATTTACAGATAATAGCAGTTGAGTGCGCTATGGATGTGCACTACAGCCTGAAATACAAGTATAAACGAAATGGCACACCCTAGTCAAACTTCTGATCAGAAGAAGCTTATAAATAAGAGTTATAAATAAGACACATACGCGTTTATTTTTATATAAATCATATTAAATTACTATTTATATATGATAAAATATTATTAAGTATTAAACTAGTTTGTTGTATAATAGTTTCGAAAATTGTTGTAAATTTATCTTTGTAAAATTATCATAAATCGGCCGAAACTCGCTAATTCTTTGTGTTTTACATTTAGTTACCAATTCTTGCGAAATTATGCCATGTGATTCTTCTTGCCCAGTTCTCTAAAGATTTTTATCTTATTTTCATTGTTAGTTTTTTTTCTGGGTAGATTCATCGATGCTTGCGGATGTACGATTAGCTTTCTCATTGAACTTTACTTCATCTTTTGTGTTATGTTATCTACTGGCCCTTAGGGGCCTTCTACAATAGTTGTAAGTTGGATTTTGTGATAGCTAATGAGTATCGAATTCTATACATTAAACTCTCCGCTTAATAGTTGTTGCAAAACGCAACTGGGATCTTGCAAGTATTGTAGAAGGCTCCTCAGAAGCAGTTTCTGTAATGTTAGTACTCTTCATATTAATAATAATCCCTACTATAAATATATTTTTCCCTTATATAGAATGAATTGATTTTATCAATAATTAAATTAAACTGTTATGAATAAATCAATAATAGAAAGTCTATTCGGTCAATGCTAGATCTCTTTTGCATAATAATTTCTTCGACTACATACATCTTTCTCTCAGCCAACTACACGCCGTTACAACAGACTTTAAAACGCAATTTCAAGCTAAAGCTAAAATGGTACAATCACGTAGCTTGAAATTGCGCTTTAAAGTCCGTTAGTAATAACGCGTAGTTTCGCTGAGCGAAAGATATACTTGAAGAAATTATTATGCAAAAGAGATTTAGCATTAACGGAATAAGGCTTCTTATTATTAATTGATTTTGTTTATATATGATTTTCTTTTTAACATATTTAGTGTTAATATTTGATTATGCTTAAAATCGTATCTAAACGCTCGCCCGTATTTGATTCTCATATTTTTATGAGCATTCTTTATTTATTATTTTCAACGCTTAATTATCGCATTTTCTCGCCTTCGCTTCCATTCTCCATTGGTAATGCGAGTGGCGATGTTTTATGCCAAGTCCGCAAGTTTGCGATGGACGAGTTCGGCTCTCCGCGAGGGAGCGTCTTAACGTCGCGCACTGCGCACATGAAGATCGGCTTTTACGAACAGCTCGTGGAGAGACGTCGAAGGCAGTCGAAGGTGCGTCAAGCGTGGTACCCGCGATCGCAGATACGAGGAAACGAGAATAACTCACGAGGATGGCGGCGATCAGTCTGTTGAATCCGAAGGCCGAGTTCGCCCGGGCGGCGCAGGCTTTGGCGGTGAATATCTCCGCCGCGAAGGGGATTCAGGATGTGATGAGGACCAACTTGGGGCCAAAGGGAACCATGAAGATGTACGTATCCGCGTGTTCACGTACTGTGACGAGCTTGCCGCCTCGTCGAGGCCGCCGCTCACATTGATCCCTCGCGTGTAATCTCGAAAAATGTTCCGACACCCATTCCGGATGTACTTCGAGTGTCCAGCCGTGGGAAACGCGACCGTGGTGCGGCATTCCGACGTCGCCGTTATTCTCCTTATTAGGAAATAACTTGCGAATGACTTGCTTGCCGGCGAGAAGAGGCGTTGTTTCGCGAATGACACTCATCCTCGATACAACCTTCTTTTCTTATTCGGCATACTATTTGTTCTTTGATCTAGTGTAATTTCCGCATGAAGGATACATTAATTAACATAATTTTTATTTAACTTTTCGAGTCCTATTTATCATACGACAATACGATTGTTCCTATTACCATTTAGTAATATTGGTGAAAAGCTCATTTTGAATATTTGATTGTTATTTTTGAAGAGCAATAAAGTGATAATTAAATAATTAACACTTTAATAAACTTACGTGAATTTTTTCAAAATTATTTAAGCACTTTAATATTACTTAATAAGCACTGGCATGAGAGATTCACGAGTTCGGTTTATGTTGATGGAAAACATCAGTCTGTTTTCAGAGTTAAAATCTGATTGTTCGTTTATATATAAGTGGCATGCTAATTTAAAATTATTTGAATCGCCAGGCTGGTTTCTGGAGCCGGAGATATAAAGATCACCAAGGACGGCAATGTGCTGCTTCACGAAATGCAGATCCAACATCCCACGGCGTCCCTAATAGCGAGGGCGTCCACCGCTCAGGACGACATGACTGGCGACGGCACAACTAGCACTGTGCTGGTCATCGGCGAACTCCTGAAACAAGCCGATTTGTATATAACAGAAGGGCTGCATCCCAGGATGCTCACGGACGGTTTCGACCTGGCTCGCGCTAAGGCATTAGAAATCTTGGATTCGATGAAAATCTCAATCGAGCCTGTCAAACAGAGCCTGTTGGACATCGCCAGGACCTCGCTCAGGACGAAGCTTCACCGCACGGTGGCCGACAAATTGACCGAGATCTGCGTGGACGCTGTGCTGGCCATTAAGCAGCAGGGCAAGGAAATCGACCTACACATGGTCGAATTGATGGAAATGCAGCATAGAACGGCGGACGACACCACTCTGATTCGTGGTATAGTCACTGACCATGGGGCCAGGCATCCAGATATGCCGAAAAGATTAGAGAACGCGTATATTCTGACCTGTAACGTGAGCCTGGAATATGAGAAAAGCGAGGTATGTGATATTAAGTATCACAAAAAATTTAACTAATATGCAAACAATAATTGAATAAATAAATTTATTTACTTGCTCTTTAACTTTACATCCAAAAAGTGGACTTCGTTTACATTATGTTAGCTACACATCCATCTTACACATACTTTAAATTATTTAGTAACTCTACATCTAATTTTTGGTTCCATTTTCTTATATCACAGCTTATAGCCTTCTTTTATTTATCTAAATTTTTTTTCCTTGATTTTCCTTTTTTTCCCAAACTTTTTCTATTCAGAAGTTCTCTAATATCTTTTCTTTCTTATTATCTAATTCATCTTCGCATATAATTCTGTAGAGTCTCTATTCTACACTTTTTTTCTAAATTTGCAATCAATGATATTAAAGGTGTTAAAGTATAATTCAATTTCATAGGTGAACAGTGGATTCTTTTACAAATCAGCGGAGGAGCGAGAGAAGTTAGTGGCTGCTGAACGCGTGTTTATCGATAATCGCGTGAAAAAGATTATCGAGTTGAAGAAGAAATTGTGCGACGGAACGGATAAATCGTTCGTCGTGATAAATCAGAAAGGGATCGACCCGTCGTCTCTCGATATGCTCGCGAAAGAGAATATTATCGCTTTGCGCAGAGCGAAGCGTAGAAACATGGAGCGTCTAGCGCTCGCGTGTGGTGGCATAGCCATGAATTCTGTGGATGATCTGAAAGAGGAACATTTGGGATGGGCTGGCCTTGTATATGAACACGTTCTGGTAAGTTTCTGTACTTCGATTATATAACAAAATGGGAGTTGTTATACACTAACTGGAAAGTTTTCAATTTTTTTTTTACAACATTTAATTTACTTTCAGGGAGAAACTAAATATACTTTTATAGAAGAGTGCAAAAAGCCAAATTCTGTAACTATATTATTAAAGGTAACGCAAATGATTATTTGTGCTAATGTAATATTATGAATATTCTTATTAATATATTGACATTCTAGGGACCAAATAAATTTACATTGGAACAACTCAAAGACGCTGTGCGTGACGGACTTAGGGCAATAAAGAATGCTATCGACGATCGTGCGATCGTTCCCGGAGCCGGAGCCTTTGAGGTTGCAGCTAGTCGAGCCCTTCAACAATACAAAGAGCAAGTGAAAGGGAAGCAACGTTTGGGAGTACAGGCCTATGCCGAGGCTCTACTTATCATTCCGAAGACTCTCGGTAAATATAATACTTATTAATCTTTAATTTTACTAATACTATCAATATTATTGTGATTTAATTCTTTTTTTATTTTATTTCAGCTGTTAATAGCGGATTTGATTCGCAAGATACGATCGTCAAATTATTTGAGGAAAACGCTGCTTTAGGAGAACCAGTAGGATTGGATTTATCTACTGGGGAAGCTCTAAAACCCGCGGATGCTGGCATTTATGACAATTACAATGTAAAAAAACAAATTATCAATTCTTGGTAAGATATCATTGTTAAAACATGCTGTTAAATATTTAGTAATTTAGTATGTATTACAATATCTTACATGGATAAATATTTAACTTTCAGCTCGATAATCGCGAGCAATTTGCTCCTGGTGGACGAGATAATGAGAGCAGGGTTGTCTTCATTGAAGGGTTAATCCCTTCCCCTTGGACAATTTTGCGTTATATTAATAAATCTCTTGTTTTTAACATAAATATTTAATAACACTATAATAAATTTCACATTGAACTTAATAAAATAAATGCTTTTATAAAATGTATTTTATTTAATTACAAAATTTTATAACGTCGCGAAATCTAAGCTGAGAAATGTACAAAGTATCTGAAAGTATAAAGTCATATAAAAATGAAAGTAAAAAGACCATGTAAATAATGTAAATGCTACATGTCATATTTTCAAGAAAGAAAATGCTAATGCAAAACAATATTGATCATGTAAAAATAGATCAAAATATGCTGGTTTTCTTGCTTTTTATATTGAAAATGCTTTTAAACGTTGCTTAAAATAAAGTAAATGCTCATATTACTGGTCGATTTATAAAAATCAAAAATATTTATTTACGATATGGTACATATATTTACAACATTCTAAAAACTATTACATTACAATAATAGGACGCTTGTCAGTCTTGTATTTTCACAGAAAAAAATTCTTACTGTCCTCTATTAAAATTAGGAAATTTTTATAAAAAACTGGTGATTGGAGATTACGATGTAATATTTATCTGTGTTATTTCTGTACATCTAAATGCGATTTCATTACTAAATTTCTTGAAATAATACGTAATATGATAACGTTGAATAATATATTCAACATTATCTTCATTTCATAAAAATAAAATATTTAAATAAAATATTTACTTAGTACGTAAAAGAGAAATAATATCTTACACTTTTTGTTTTATATATATATAAATATTTTTTTAACTGTCCTGTTATTCCGAATGATGTGAATATTATGTAACATTGATTAATGCAAATTGGCTAACGTAATTGTGATTTTATGAAAGGTATTAAAAATATTTTATTCATTTGAACCTCGATATGACACGAAAATGATATCTACTTATATCATACAAATAATAATTATTGTAACACTAATTCAAGTTCGACAGACTTGTGGCGTATTGAGGATCTTTTTTTATGTCTTTCAATAATACTTTCGGCTTGATATCAATGAGTGATGCGAGAGTAAGACAGTTTACCCTCATGCTATGGCCCCCGACCACCATATACGTGCTCAACTCACTCAGATTAACCGGGCTGCTTGGAATTCCGTAATACGAGAACGGTTCGCGCCGCATTACTTTTTCCTCTTCCTTTCTTTCGAATCCTACGTTTGTACTTTGCGCCGCCGCAAAAAAGGCCGGTGGACACCTCGGATTCGTCGATTTGCGCGCGACTGCTTTGAATACACGTGGACTCGGTCTCGTGCACGGGACGATCGATTTGGTGGTGGATTTCCTCGCGATGGCCTGACGACCACTATCGCGGTCACTTTTCGATGGCGAGGCGCCCAAACGACACTGGTCATCCTCATTTTTCGTATCACCAAGTTCATTATGCTTGACATGTTTCGCAATCAAGTTCTCCATGACCGACTCGAAGTTTGAGACATTCTTCGATTTCGTCGCGGGACTGTATGTGGGCAATCGTACTGACGTTCTGAAATGTTAATTTCACATGTTTGATTAAGTGTCCCTTGATGGTAGTAACAGTATATATGTATGCACGAGCAAACGCTTACCCTTGCGACTGATCCTGCTCCTTCTGTTGTTGCTGCTGCTCCTGCCATTTGTTTGGTAAGTGCGAATGGAACATGTTCTGATGTCTTATCCTGTCGTTGTTGGTCTTACAAAACTCTTGGCACCACTGACAGATCCATCCGTGCCGTTGAGTGACAGGCGACACACTCTCCGTCTGCTTCGCTTGATCATGCTCGTTGACGTCTTTCTTCGCGGAGTTTATAGACGATAATCTCTGCACAGGTATCTCTTTGTATTTAAACGGAAACTTTGAAATAGGAGCGGTCTCCGAAGTCCTTATTTCCTTGTGCATGAGATTCCAGTGCTGTCTGATGGACGACAGTGAGATGCTGCGAAGATTACAATAGAAGCAGCCGTAGATTATGGTCGACGTCTCGCGTTCTTCCTCCGTGTTCTTCGACGCGTCGACATCGCGCTTTTGGGGCGTTGATGGCTTGTTTTTCGTCTCGCTAAGGGGCAAGGAGCCCAACATTGGCAGTTCTTTGAATTTTAACGGCATCGAGGAATGATTTATCTTCCAATGTTCCACCATTTCTGGTTTGAAGGAACAGCTGTAGGTGCAATACAAGCACTTGAAATTGTGTTTGAAAACGGCGTGTGTCCTCATATGACTCTTCAGGCCAGTGTAATTTACGGCTGTAAAGTTGCACAACTCGCACTTCTCTAAGCGATTGCCGGAAGCAATTGCAGCCGCGACTGTGACAACGGCAGGAGCGTTGGTGGTGGCAGCTGTAGCGACAGCGATCGTGCTGGCCACGTTGTTGCTAACACTGTTCTCTGTATTTAATTTCCGCCTTTTGGTCTTTATCGGATAGAGACCGTATTCCTTCTCCCAAAACTCATCGCTCAACTTCACATTACCCCACGCATCCGGATTGTGTATAATCTTTTCCGGATCGTTCGGATGCTTCGCGCGGATGTGCTGGCGCATCATGGTCTCCGAATTGGTGCTGCGATCGCAGTAGGGGCACAGGAAGCAAAGTCGTTTTAAATGCGAAAACTGAATGTGCATCTTTAATCCACGCTGGCGAGTGAACGTCATCTGACAGTGTTTGCAAGCAAGCGGAGTCTCTTTTTCCAGATCGTCATCGGTCTTCTCGCAAACTGCGCATAAAGAGTTATACAAAATCATACCATACGTTCCGTCTTATGGACAATATAAACAAGATTATAACAATTCTGAATGTAATCTTTATACTTACGTTTATCACTTTCGGACTTATCCTCGCTACTCTTATCCTCCTGCATCTCGTCCTCTTTCATGTCGATCACGAGATCCTCGTTATCTCGACTGTCCTCATCGTCGGTGTCTATGTTGCTCTTATTAGCGTCTTCAAGAATGTTATTTTGCAGATTGGATATCGTAGGTGCAAGATTTACGGTCTTCTTGTCGGTTGGGATTTTCACAGAACTAACATTTGGGCTAGAGGTTAACGCTACATTTTTAGAAGTAACATTGTGAGACGACGCTTTGATCATTTCAGTTTGTTTCTTCAATAGAGTCATCACCTACAAATTAGATATAGCATTTATTTATAATACAAGAAAATTAAAATTTACTTTTTTAACATAAATAAAATAGAATAAAAATGAAATATATACATATGTTGTAATATAATTTAATTTAATAAAATAAAATATAAAATATGTACATACTTCATTTTTATTCTATTTTATTTATGTTAAAAAAAGTAAATTTTAATTTTCTTTTAAAATATTTTATATTTTATTTTATTAAATTAAATTATATTACAACATATGTACATACTTCATTTTTATATTAATAATAGAATAAATATTAATACGTTTATATTAATTTTCATTCTATTTTATTTTAATATTAATTAAGGTTATTAAATTTTGCTTTATTAAATAGTAAAAGAGGATAAGAAGTTTTATTAATGCATACCCAATTCTCGATTGCATTATCCGGTGAAAGTGGCTCAAAATCTGGAGTCTTCCCATTATGACGTTTCGCAAAATGCTGTAGCAATGCTTTACGATTTATCGATGAATATCCACAGGTCTTGCAATGCCATCTAAACAGATAATTTTTTTTAATAGTAACATTTGCAAAATTGATTGCGTTGCAGCTTCTTGTGGGCGTGAAAATTTCAATATAACGTAACACTTACCTCAGATAATTCAACTCCCTGTAAAGATGATCTCTCATATCATGCTTATACTTCGTCTTGAAGTGATTACACACCGTACAAACATACTGATTGGCATCCGGTTTACCATAAGGCCCAAACCTTTCCACATCAGAATCGCTAATATCACTCAGTTCACCCGCATCTATTTTCGAGTCTTTAGCCGATTTGTTGCTGTCGTTACGCGAATCGATTCTGCTCTGTGCACTTTCCTTCATAGCTTGTCTCTCGTCTTCCGCTTCCTCGGATAACTTGTCGCACGAGAGCGAGCGTTTTGATTTCTCCTTAGATAAATGTTTATTATATTCATCAAGAGACATCGATTTCCAAGCCCATTTTATTTTAGCCGGCTTCATTACGATTTCTGTGTCACTCTTACGTTTGCCTAGAGATACCTTTGAACCTGACGACATCTCGTTTGTTACAGGCGTTTCAATCTCCTCTTCCAAAAGAATCCCGCGGATATGTCGAACTCGCGACATGTTTCTCCGCCAAAGTGGCGTCGTGTCGAAGGGCTCATCTTGTCCGCCTTGCTCCACGGCTTCCGTGTTTCGTTTATTGACACCTTTTATCCTCTGGTATATCATGGTGTAATCGGCATTAGAATCATATATATGCTTGCTATTTATATGCTGTTCGAGAAGTATTTTTCCGCTTGTTTTGAAGGAGCACAGGGTGCACTTGTATTGCGAGCTCTCGCCGTGAACCGTGTCAGCATGGGTAGCTGCATCGGCTTTATAAACACATTTAAAATCGCAAAGATTACATTTCCAATGATTGCCATCCGGATCGGGTACCTCTTCCTCGGTTTCTTCCTGGACTGGTTGCTGAACGTTCTCCGGGTTCTCAATTTCCCTTACGACTTTCACAAAGGGTCTCTTCTCCGGATGCTTGTCGGTAAGATGCCGTTCCACAACGTGCCTAGATGTCATTTCAATACTATCAGAGAGCATAGAAAGTGCACTCGCGTTAACAAGAAAGTATTAAAACATCTGACAAGTAATATATTTTTTTTCATACACTAATCTTTTTATCAAGATATCAATCTTATTTATCTTGATTACAGATATTAACGATCATTATTAAAGTAATCAAGTCTACTAGTCATACTTGTCACATGTTTTAAAATTATATTAAGTTGTATTTATATATAAAATTAAAATTTGTATAAAATTTTATGAATAAATATAAAGACGACATAATCACATGTACAGTCGTACAAATATATACAAACCTATGATAATGATGATGATTGCAATGGGAGCATTTATAAAGTTTTGCATCGTGCATTTTCAAATGAATGCCCATTTTGTCGATCGCTATATGATTTTCTTGACCTGGTTGCGGCGAAGGACAATGTGGACAACGGAAATATGGTTCTTCCGAATGCAGAGCCTTTAAATGATTCCTCAACATCGCCTCATCCACTGTTAAGTAATTACATTCGGCTACGCCACACACATATCTATAGAATCACATAGAAAAGATATAATTGTTGAAACAATATTTCATCATCTTTGCACTCTCTGTAAAATAATATATCATAAAAATGTGTGCAATAATATATAATAAAATAATATACCTCTTGTGTTCCGGCACGAACTTCGGTATACTATCATCTTCCTCGCTTTCCTTGACAGGTTCTCTCGGTTTCGCGCCCATACGACCATTTTGATGCGAGCTGCTCGCCAGATTCACCATCTTATCGAACATTTTCTCCTTTTTATCTAAACAGGGAACAGGATTGACCGGACCGCTCTCAGGAACGGTTTCGTCTTTCGCGTGTAATTGCAAATGCCGGATAATGTTAGTCCGAACTTTAGTTTTGTAACGACATACGGCACACTGGACTTCCCGATTGTAAATCGCCTGACGCGGTAATTTCTCTATCTCATCGGGACTGAATGATAATTTATCCAGTTTTTCATTTTCTTGTTCCGCTCCAGATTTAGCACCTTTACGCCTCTTGGTTTTTCGTTCGGCAAATCCGAAAGGCTATATAAATTACATATGAAATTACATAACACTCTCTTTAAAAAAGAAGATACAAGATAAACTTTTTACATTAAATATTAATGAGAGAAACTTACATCCGCTTGCACGATATAGAGACCATCCTTCGATGGATTTGTTGGGTCGGCAGGCACTATCTTCGTGTTGAGGACTTTGTGCTTTGACTTCATGTGAGCTGTAGCTTGATACTTAACCGAATATCTCATTTTACACATCGAACATCCGAAACGCTTCAATCCGTGAGACTTCATGTGTTCTAGAAGCAAGCCAATTTTGACGAATCGTTTCTTACAGTGTGGGCAAAATAAATTTTTTACGGGTTCTCCGAAATTGCACGTTTTGATGTGATTTTTCAGCGAGACAACATGTCCCGATGTGAAACTGCACTCCAGATAACCGCATTTGTATAACTCGTGTCCGGTACGGCCGGTGTCTTTGATGTCATCCAAAGTCAAAGGTTTGTCTGGCTGAGCAGTTGCATTAGCCGACTTCTCCTCAGGCTTACTTTTCATCTCGGTAGTATCGCTAAGTGTAATCTGCTCTTTGTTCTCAACTTTTGTCTCGAAAGACGGCGGCTCCGTTTTCTTTACACCGTCCTCAATGTTTTTCCGCGCGGCAACTTTCTCTTCGCCCTCCAAGATTTCGATGTCACTGTCTTCGATTTTATCCGCAGATTTGGAGAATATCTTGCCGGAATTGGGTGTGAAATTCTTTAGGAAATCCGCATTATCGAGAAGATTGGTATTTACGAATTCGTCACTGCAATTGAATTCACCTGAGAATTCTAGCGGGTCGATCGCGCCAGAGTCGTTTATGGACGATGATAGATCCAATTCCGGTTTCTGAAGAATTTTACTTGAGGCATAGTCGCTCGATTTTTCTTTCTCCGATTGCAGGAACAAGTCATCCTGCACAAGCTGCTTTTCAGCGGTATTGTTACTCACTTTTTCGCTGCTACTAGTGAGAGACATATCTTTAGACTGTTTTGTTGATACATTGGCGTTAACTTTTGCGTCCCTTAGATCACCACTGACTGTCCCGACATTGTCCTCCCTCAAATTGTTTGGCGGATTAGACTGAGTTTTATTTGAAGCAATTTCAATATTTAACGAAGCTGTAGAGATTTGATCGTTTGTCACGTCTTTCTTGGTTGTATTACTAGACTCGTCAACATTTAAATCAATACTTCCCTTATTTATTTTTTGATCCAGAGATCGCAAAATGAGCTGATGTATAACTTCCACATTGGATGATGGCTGAAATTACACGATACATTAAACGAATTATTACAACTTGTGTTATTTAGTAACAAGCTTTGTCTAACTTTTGAAAACCGTTCAAAGTATACAAATTATAACAAGGACAACATCGATATATTTAAATAAACATCCTAAAGACTGATAACATAATAACTTCTAATAATAAATACAAATATATTCAAGATTGAAGTAGATACTAATAAAATATACCTTTGGAGGAAGCGAACGCTCCAAAATCTGAGGCAGTCGATTGTAATGAAAGGCACTCAAATGCTGTTGCATTTCGTTTAGACTCTCAGTACCACATAAACAATATAAGCATTGGAATTTGCAAAATTCGTGCAATTTATAATGCTGTAAAATTACAATAAAACAAGCAATATTTATATTATATTATTAATTTTCTTTTTCCTACTAATGTTTATAGCTAGATACAGAAGAATACGTACAGACATAAGAGATTCTGGCGTTGTGTGTGTAGTGTCACACAAATGACATTTGTACTTATGAAAAGATGGATGTTTTGTCTTTAAATGTATAATATACGCATCACATGTATAAAAGATTTTGTTGCAATCTGAAATCAACGTTAAAAATTATAATTGTACAATATATAACATTTAATATTAGCACATTTATAACACACATGTTATATTATGATCAGAACTATTACAATTACATACCATGTTTGCATATAAAAGGCTTTACGTAATTGGTACGATTAAGGTCTTCTTGTTTTTGGATCGGTTTTTGCATCTTGCCTAATAAATAATAAAATACGGTACCAGGATGACAAGTCGCCTGAAAAATTTAATTGATTAACCAAATAATCAAATTTCTTCTCTTTTAATAACATGGTTACATTAACTAAGTTTTATTACCTGATGTTGTTGTACATAAGATGGTACAATAGCTCGATAAAAGCAGTAACCACACTGGTATCGGCAATTACTATGTTTTTCCCACAAGTGGGTTTTCATGCTAGTCCAGTCGCTCAGAGGTATGTAGCAATAGGCGCACTTTTCATAATCGCGCGATTTCGTGCTGTCCTTTTTACTCATCTCCTCGTTGTGCTGAACAAAGTGCTGGAAGTACAATGTACCCGAGTCGGTCGTGTAAGAGCAATCATGAGCCATGCACTTGAAGAAATGAGCTAGTTTAGGCTCCGTCAGCATCGCCGCATATGCTTCAACGGACTTCAACTTGACCGCGAGAGACGAGTTCGACATGTCCTTAGAGCTGGCTGTACAACTTGGTATTACTTTGATTTTCCTTGATCTGTAAGTTAAAGTCGACGAACTTGGCGATGAGCTTGTTGATGAAGCTGTCGATGAGGTTGTTGATGAGCTCATCGATAAGCTTGTCGATGAGCTTGTCAACGAAGTGGTCATCGATTGTGTCTTCGGAACTTGCACGTTCGTACTTGCTAGCAGTGAGACATTCTTCTTCAATATTAAAGGTTGGCTGGATTTCCTCAGGATAGGTATCTCTTTGCTCTTCGTAGGCGAGATCTCCATCGCTTTCCTAATGTCATGTACAATAAAGCTTTCATTATGATCAGGTTTTGCAAGGCTGACCACGTGTTCGATCTTCAAGAATGAGCATCCTTCTTCTGCGTCTATCGCGCTATCCGATTGAACTCCATCTGTATTGAACTCTTTCACATCTGGATTATCCTGCGTCGGCATAGACAGCATATCGCCGCTCAAGCGCCTGAATCTGATAAAATTCTTGGTCGAACTGCCATTCTTGCACAATGTCAACATTTCCTTTTTCGTATTCTTGACATTTTGCTTCAACAGCGAACGCTCGGCATTGGTGATCGGCATGACGTCTGGTGAATTTGGGAATGTAGGCTCGCTCTTGATCTCCTTAACATTTAGCATCGGCTCGGGCACTGGGTCCAACGGTTTGACGTTCTGAAGCTGCGCGGCCAATCTCTGTATCGTCGTCAGCATCGGGTCTCGCGACGAAGACGCATTTATGTTCGAGGTTTCCTTTAAAATCATATTGACATCGGTCTCAGAATCCGATTGCTCACTGCTGGAGTCTGATTCGAAGATTGGCGCCGAACACTCGTTATCACTGGTCTCACCGTCGCTCTCAGTGTCTTTGGATGAGTCCATGATCGCAAGAGGGTCCCGAATCTTCACGTTATCATTTGCAGCGTTCGTTATCTCTGACTTATCAGTGGCCAATTCCTCCGTAAAAGAATCCTGTTGACTGCTCGGTTGACTTAGAGGATCTTGCGGGATGATTACTTCCTCGGTTTTTAAAGGTTCTTCGGACGAATTCACAAAAGGCAATGAAGAGTTTTCCCTCGCCTTCGGAATGTCCGCTGACGTGTTACATTCAGGGGCTGGACTGGCGACCACGTCCGTGCGCATCTTGTCCTGCAGTTTATCTATTATGGACAAACCCGGTTTAGAACTCTTTAATAGAATACCGATGTTATTGGCGATCTCCTGCATCGTTTTCTGTCGCTCCCGCTGTATCTCCATCTCTTTGTTTTCCAATTCAGGTGGACAAACGAATACGCTCAGATTACCGGTACTCACTGACCCCTCCGGTTCTCCTTGAGACACTCTCGGTCTTTTCTCGCTTTCTTCCTCCTTGATTTGGATATTTTCCACTGTTTCTAATTCTCGAATACATTCACTGGTATTGTTGTCTTCGGATTCCGTCGGTCTCGCGATATCCATCAGCAGTTCATCCTTACACTCCGTAGCCTCGAATTCGAGGCCAATCTGCGGCTTCTTTTCCACAACGAAAGACTCCTCGGCGTTAACGGATGCCGACTCGTGTGATGACTGATTTTTACGCGTAGCCTGTTCGACAGTTACCACCGACATATTAATCTTCAAGATATTGGTATCCGGCTGCTCTCGGTGCCAGAATGCAACGTGGGCTTCCATATTCTGTCGCTTTAACTGCACATAATTACAACTGCGACATAGATAGCCGTAGATGCCACCCTCCCTCGGTATGATGTCCTCAGACGCTGACTCGTTGAATGTTCTATCCCTGCGACATATCTTGTAATAGTGCGTCCTCATGGATGCCTTGGCCACCGCCTGGTAAGAACAATTGTTACAGTGGAACCTGTACTCGCCCGTGTGCGTCGTACAGTGCTCGTAGAACGCTTCGAGTGCCACGTCCGCTGCACCTTCCGTAGCGAAGCAGCAGAATCTGCAGCGGAATTTGCACATCTGACCGGTATCTGTCGAGGAAGGCAACGTTGCACCGCATTCAGCGTCCACAATCGCAGTCTGAGCATCTGTCGACTTGAGACGCGAGATAAGCACTTCCCTTCCGGGATGATTGATTTTATAATGGTGAACGATATTCTTGCCCGTGAAGAAGCATAACAAGCATTTATACTTGTCCTGACCAAACCACGCGTATTCTATCAGATGCTTGATATCTATTCTGTGGAAAAGTTCCGTCATCAGTTCATCATACGTGATCTTTGGCGATTCCTTGAAGAACTTGTTTGCGGGATTTGTAGCGGTAAGATCAGCGCTACTCGAACTTTCTGCCACTTCCATTTTTACCAATAGTTTATTGTCCTCGATAGAAAACGAGTCATTAAGTGTCGGTGTACTCGTGGGCTCTGATAACATATCAAAATTGCCTAAGTCTTTAAAATTAAAACTATCT
The DNA here is from genome assembly GCA_011636635.1 of Tetramorium simillimum. Lineage (NCBI taxonomy): Eukaryota > Metazoa > Arthropoda > Insecta > Hymenoptera > Formicidae > Tetramorium > Tetramorium simillimum. The sequence continues at coordinate 5,975 of VBVQ01001934.1, read as the reverse complement.
GTATTTATAAGCGGTTTAATATCGTTCACTATAGAATTTACATTCGCATCGTCGTCGTCATCATAATTCCCGAGAATTTTTTCAGTTTTCTCCTTTGCCTCAGGTTTTTTATCTTTATCTTTATCTTTTGTCAACCGGTCAGCTTCCAAGGTATCTGTCGAAACATTCGTTTCAACATTCGTCTCTTCGATACTCGTTTGAGCAGTTTTGGAGGAAGCTCCCGAAGCGGTTTTTTTTCTTTTCTTTTTATATACTATACCCATCTTCCAACTGGATTTCTTTTTCTTCTTTTTCGGTAACTTTTTCGCGTTTGGCTCAATGGTCAACGGATCATGCGCGTCCTCGAGGTCCGCTTCGCTACCCTTGTCGGTATTCTCCGTTGTCGGCACCAACCCTATTAAGATATTACTCAATAATTCCTCCCTAGCGGTCGTCCTTGCTGCGCCGGTGCTCGTCCCTTGCCTGACAGTCGCGCTGCTCGACATGGAAATGTCTGACATCGCGCTGTCCTCATCCGTGAACGACATCTCGTCCTCGCTTTTGTCGTCGGTGAGTAAACTATTCCTCGATCTCGAATGCCGTTTACCAGTGTTCTTGGTGTCTTTTCGCTTTACCGTGTCCGAGTCCTGATCAGACTGTTTGTCCGCTCGAAAAGAGAGGTCCACTAATTGGGACAAGTCTATGCCGAAACTCTCATCGGACGAGCTGTCGAACATTACTTTGGACGAGTCTAGTTTCGTAATATCCGTTTTCTCTACAAGCACTCGCGGTTCCTTAATATCTTTGTGTAAGACAATGTCTTTACGTGAGACACGTTTAGATCTGCGAAGTGTGTCATTGCTTTCCTCGCTGCGATCCACTTCTTGATTCGGTGTGCTACTATCAGAATTGTTTAGCAATGCTGTCCGCAGAGCCAACGGCTGATCCTCTTCACTGTCAGAACTTAGAATCGATTTCTTCAAACGTAAACTGCGAGTCGTCTGTTTGGGGTCATTCTTGCTCTTGGCTTTTGATTTGCTAGACTCTTCTACATTTCTTCGAAATCTTGAACTTTTCCTGGACTTGGCAGTGTTGTTCGCTGCCGACTCGTTCGTCTCGGTATTCGACTCCGTGATTTTTTTCTCGGTATTCGCTAATTCGTCCTTCTTTGTCGATAATGTGATCGGGCTAATCCTCGAAGGCGACTGATTTTCCTTCGACAATCGACACATTCGAAAACCTGTCGCCGTTACTACACCTTCGCTAATGAACATTTCCCTGATATCCTCTTGCAACATCTCCAAAGAATTTCTTCTCTTTGTTTTTGGCTTTGGTTTATCATTAGGAACTTCTTGGCTATCTATAGTATCGGAAACGACAGATTGCGTTGTCTGGTTCTTATTTTGATCCGAATTTTCTGTACTATTTCGATTCAAACATTCTTTATTACTTTGTGCGCTATCCTTTGATTTCTCTACGGTGGATTGATCGACCTTATCCTGGTTATCTTCGGTTTGTTTTTTCTCCTTATCATTATCTTCTAACTTACTACTACTGATTTGCTTTTCGCTTTCTGACTGGTCAACGGTATTTTCATTACCACCTTCTAATTGATTAACCTTATGACTCTTCTTCTTCAATTGTACATCTTTATTCTTATTATTATCTACTTGAACGCGCTCTTTGTCACGAATCTCTAATGGACCATCATTTTCCTTCGCAGTAATATCTTTAGTTAGCTCTTTACTCGAATTATCACTAGATGCTGCTATCTCGAGCTTTTCTTCTGTATTAGGATCCATGGAGATTGTAGAATCTTGAGCTGCCGGTTCTCTTTCAACGTCTGTATCAGTATTAGTAGTTAAGATACCGAGCCTCTCCGCAAGACTCTCATCATCCGAACTATCTGACACTATCACTCGCCTCTTTTTCTTCGTTTGTATCTTTTTCGCTTCAACTGTTTCATCCTTGTCAGAACTGCTCTCGGATTCAGACTCGATGATCTTCTTAAGCTTCTTGAGCTTTTCCGGTTTCAGCGCCTCTCCAAGCTTCTGTATTAATTTCGCTTGTTCAAATAACTTCTTACCCTCACCGGATTCGAACGACTTCCTGATGAGTGCTTCAATCCATTCCTGTGTCACCTCTTCTTTGGGTTTCAACTCGTCCGCTTCTGACTCGTCCTTCTTGCTTTTTCTTGCGACATTACTGGACTTGGAATTCGTCACCGAGTCTGCTTCGCTGATTTTTGTCTCATTTTTGTCAGACTTTTCTAAAGATGAAGAAATTTTTCCCTCCCTTGCAGTATTGCTTTGCTGGACTAAATTCTCCGTTGCACGATTACTATCGCTACTACTGCTCACTTCAGCACTCGCAACGTCCTTGCTCTTATTCTTGGAACACGATTTACTGTTCTTCTTACTACTACTCTTTACACGCGGTGGTTTCGACGAAGTGCTTTCAACTTTTTTCGTCTCGTTAGCGACGCGATTTGGCTGCGGTGCTTCCGGTCGTTTGATTTTAGGAATTTTGAACTTTTGCAGACCAGAATTCTGATTGGCTTTCGTGTCAATCACGCCGTAAAGACTCTCTAATGGAGATTGCATTCTGTCTTTCGGCAGCTTGTCCCCCTTTTCCTTTTCAGACGACTTATGCGAACTCGATTTTTCCTTTGTCGGCTTTGTATTCATTGTTCCCGACCGTTTCCTGGGATCCCTCTCACTGTGAGTAGTATCTTTGACTTTAGTTGATGCGTTCACATGTTTGTCTTTAGCAAGGCGCGGATCTCTGGCGGAAGCGCCAGTCTCTTTGGCTTGACTTGCACCTGTATTGTGTTCCGTACGAACGCGTGGATCTCGATTTGAGAAACGATTTGGATTTTCTCGATCAGAGTGACCATCTCGCGACCAATCGGATCGACGCACATCACGATTGAAACTGGGCCTCACTTCTGTTCTATTTCTATCATAATATCCATCCCTTCCTTGACTTCTGTTACCTCTGTCACGCGTGCCCCAAAGGCAAGGTGTATTTGGTCGCGGAAATGCGACCGAAGTCCCTGTGGAACTGTCCACGACTTGAATTCCACAAGGTATCACATTTTCATAAGTAGCTTCGCTCATCCTATTAGCGGAGCCTTCCCATGTCGGTCTTACCGTCGGTCTTACTTGTGGATATTCCGTTGGTCTGCCGACAGAAAAGGCTGAATCGTAAGATCCTTGAGACATTTGAAAGCCTCTGTATTGTGACGGAAAACCGGGAGGTATCATATCTTCTCGAATGTTTTCTGGTCTCACCGTATGACTCATTTCTTGCGGTCGCACTGTGGGATTCATCAATGGTCTGGGACCAGCGGGTAAATTCGATGGAAATTGATTTTGCCTAAACTGTGGCTCCATCGAAGGACGTGGAAAGGAATGCTGTGTGGGTTGCAGAGGCGGATTGGTTATTCCACCGTAGGAGGGAGATGTCCATTGATTAGTGCCAAATGGATGGTCACTAGTGGCTGTAGGAGAGGTCCAATGCATTTGATTGGCGTGCATACTGTAATAGTCATTGTTATCTATCACAAATTCATTCTCTCTAGGCAGACTCACATCATTCCGCGCATCCGGCGGTATACTCGGACGTCTCTGATACAATGGAACATTTCTTTCATCCGGTTTATTCCCGGCGTTATGAAAAACTGGTCCCGTCTGAGACGGGATTTCGTCAATAATAGTAATTGTCTTGTCTTTCGCGCTCTCATGGACGTGAGCGTCGCGATGTCGCGGATGCCTCTCATAGTTATCCGCGTAACGTGGCTCTTGAAACTTAGAGCCCAGAAAAGGTGTTTGCCGATCCGATCGCAGAGAATCGTTCGAGTGATGAGGCGGCCCTTTAATCTCGCTCGATTTCACTCCTGTATTTGGGAAACTTTTTCTAGCGGTAAGCGGTTTCTCTCTATCCGAGAAATTTTTCGATACCTTATCCGCATCTTGTTTTTGCTTTGCAGCATTTCCATCAGCTTTATCACTCTTCTCGCCGTTGCTTTCATCATTCAAAAGTTCCGCCAGATCTTCCATGGACAACGGAGGCTCATGTGACAAAGGCGGTGGCGAGAATAGAAGCGGTATCGACGGCGGTTTCGGCGGTGGCTTTAACGTGTTATGGCTTTCCTTCGATCTGGGCGACATGGCCCTAGGCTTCGCAAACAAAATCTCGGGATCGGGAGAATTGAGTCTCACCTCAGGAACATTCACGGGTGATTCCGACCTGGAGGAACTGGCGGTTATTATGTCTAAACTCAGCCTATTTTTCTCCAAAATCGAGGATAATCGTCTGGAACCGCCAAGGGAAGGCACCGGAACAGTTGGTATATCTTGCGAGTTTAACGTATAGTTTCTGCTGTCGCTGACTTTTTGCGGTAAACTGTTACTAATCAACTTCGCAGCGGTCGCCACATCATGACTGGTAGCGATTAACGGAGGTTGCCGATTTCCTTTGTTCCTTGCGCTATGTCTTTCAGACTCTTCTAACATATCCCATTCGGAGAAAGTGACATCTTCTGAATTAGATTCTGTCAGCGACGGGATGGTTTTTGAATCCGTAAGCGTAATAACCGGTATTACTTTGTTACCGGTATTACTTGGATGTTGTTTTTGTTTTCTGCTTTTATTCAATTCTGTGCTGCGCTCCGTGGGGATTATTATGGGCAGAATTTGACAATCGGGACTGGAAGATCTGATAATATCTGGACTCTCTGGAGTCTCAATTTCTTTAGTCTTTTCCACGCCTGGCGATTGTCCTGCTTGCCTGCATTTCGACGGTCCTGCTTTCGATGTACTGAAAATCACAAAAACACATTTTTTTCGCCAAATAATTTTAAGACTTTAAGAATCTATTGTTGCACAGGAAGACGGTGCTATTAAAATTATTTAACTTTAATATAAACATAAATTTTAATATATGTTACAATTATTTAAATTTGTTGCGTTCTATTGTAATTTCTTTAAAATATCGAAGTACATGGTACTTACCTTGAAGATGATAGTAATATGACGCCATCATTTTGTTTACACGACGGTTGTGAACTGGGTGGATTTCCCTGAAACTCGTGTTGAGTTAGAATAGTTAAAATATAAAGATTAAACATGCACTACGGGAGTTTAAAAACATAGGTCAAAAGGACAAGGAAGCAACAAAAACGAATATTGTTACAAATGTAAAGAACCAAGAATCCAATAAGCGACAATTATTTTAGAGGCTACGACAAAAGAGAAGTGTATATTTAAATCGTACATGTATGTGCGATGCTTTTAACATTATATTGTGTGAAATAAGTATACACGGAAAAAGATATTCACCGTATAAAATCATGCAAGGTGAGCCATGAAACACGCTGCGACCGCACGGCGTTTTTCCGTACATCTCACCGGCTTTCGCGCTGCGAACGTAGGACGTCGATCGAAAGCCGGTGAGATGCACGGAAAAATACCGTGCGAAGTACGAGGAAAGACGGTGCCGCGCGAGCAGCTTGTTTTAATAAGAGCGCACGACGGAAGAGAGTGGGGGACACGGTCCAGCGTAGTGGCAGGTCGCAGTGTGTTTCATGGCCCGCCTTGCATGATCTCATACGGTGAATATTTTTCTCCGTGTATGTGCAAACCAAAATCCCTGTTCATAAAATCAATCTATACAAATTGATAAGAATATTACACAATCGCAAAATAAACCGATTTAAATTTTAAGATAAAAGATGTAAATATGTGAAATATGTAAATATATATTTCGAATTACTATACATTCTTTTACTATGTTTCACATCTTTCATCGGAAGTGAGACAGGTACAAGATATGCTACTTAGGAAATAAATGCGCTACAGAATAATTAATCATTTCTTTAAACATGCTTAAAATACAGTTGTGCAAAACATAATAAATATTTCAAATTTACAATAAATCCTAATAAATAATATCCTATTTTAATAAATATATTTCAGCTTTTTTTTAACAAAAAC
>VBVQ01001933.1:0-29137 GCA_011636635.1 Tetramorium simillimum | reverse complement strand
CAATAAATCTAGCTATTTTAATCATAGATATCATAGACCTTATATAGAGTTGCTTTCGGAATTTTTATGGAAAACATCTTTATCAATAAAACTGTATTAATAAACCACCAAAGTGATATTTATGTAGGAATTAGGAATCAATTTAGTAATAAATTTTGCGCAAATTCTATAAGTTTCGTGAAGCCATCAGAGGAAACGACTCTCGGTGAAGTCGGCTTGGACGTCGCTTACGGCGGCAGTTGCCGACTCCGCGTTTGCGCCTCCAATACGTTAAACTCGGTCCGTAATCAGTTCTCTCTGTTACGAGCGAGCGCAATCGTCCTTCCCTGATTTTACGAGCGCGTGGTGAGAGAGGAGCGCAATTCCAGGATCGAGCAATAAAACGATATTCTCTATTGTGAGCCGACCGCGTGTCCACCAACGTCGACGGCTGGAAATGGACGAGAGGGGATGGAAACGGAGTGATCGAGAGCGAAGGAATGGAACAGCGGTAAAGTCTGAAAAGGCGGAAAACCGCGCGGTCAGATGCGGTTCCGGAGATTTACGGGTCACCGGATAACGAAGGGGGCTCATCAGCATCGGCGATGGCGGCGCTACGCCGACCGGCCTTTTGTGTCTCCTGCCCGCATACTCGGTGCGCAAAGTCCTACATGATTCCGCGGCGAATGGGAGAGAGAAGGGCCCCGCGAGCGTTCAATCAATTTAATTACTCGCTGGAACCGCGTATGCCAAAGCGGGACCGCGGTTCGTCGAGACACAGCGTACGCAACAGTGAGAAGCAAGACTTGCTCGAGTGACTTGTCTCTTGCAGCGACGTTAAATCTTCCTCGAGTGGACGACGATTGGAAGATCGAAGATAAAGATCTGTATCTGCATCGGTATAAATCTCGCAAACGAAATGTTACGTAACATATGTTATATATATTGCGAATTTCAATTGCTGTATCTCTGATCGGAAAGATTTGTTTTGCTAATTTCATCGAATATTCATGTGCATCTTTAATTGAATGTACCGAATGTTTTACGATTGATATATAACCAATGTAAAGATTAATCATTCTTGTAACGATAACCTTAATTCGAATTGTAAAGATGGTCTTTTTATTAAAAGAGTGTGATTAAAAATTATGCGATTTAATAATAGTAAGAATATATTTAATGAGCAAAGAAACAGACTAGATTCATTTACATAATACTTATAATTGAAAGGTATAAAATTATACTTTTTGTATTTTTATCGTCTTAGCTCGTTTGTAATAATCGTAAAAAAGACATGAAATTAGCGGTATTGATTACAGATAATTTCAAATATCTGGCAGGGTAAATACCTGAAAAGGTATTGCACAAGAAGAGCCATTACGCAATCTCGTCGATCTCGACGGACAAATTTACGCCGTGAAAAATGTCGTGCGCGTGCGGGCGCCATTAATACGGATCATTAGATCAAGCGGAGGGGAGTATCAAAGAGAACGGACTCTAATTATTCTTGCCGACGCATGACAAATTGATACAATCGGGGAGACTGATGACGTGCACTCGCCGGGATCGTACGATGACCGAAAGATGACAAACGGGTATGTTAATTGCGAAAGGGCACGCATCGCATCGCGCGCATAGGCGTGCGGTATTCGTGCGCGGCGCGGCGCGGCGCGGTGCAGCGCGGCAGTGCGACGCTGTTTTACGACTGTTTTAAAGCTGACTGAAATACGACGACCGATGAAATCGGTGCGAGAGCTAGCGCCGTCTTCCGTATGACTTTATGGCTGTTGCGCAATGATACGCGAAGAAAAATCGTATGGACGTGCAGGGGTCCGTAATCGCCCCGCCCGTACCGTTCCCACAGCCTCGATTAGCCTTTGATATTGAACGTCGAACCATAATCCGTTCTATAATCGAACCGATTTTGCGCGAAAAACATCCAACGATTATTTTTACCATTTCGATTTACCTTTTCTGTACAAAAGTGCGTCACCACTTTGAACTACTGGAAAATGGCAATCTGGCGAAATAAAGATTTACCTTGTCATATATGGAGTATTATTGAATTTTCTCTCTGTACCTTCGCGCTGACCGTGTCTTTGCGATTACTTATAAAATTGCAAAAATGACTTGACAATGTTTACGCCTCATGCAAATTCCCGTGTCATGTAAATTTCCACGCCGCACGTCGCGTGATCGCCAATCTTCAATCTTCTACGACGCGCGGACCTATAATGCAGACAAGAGGCCGTAGCTCGTAGTCATTTATCTCGAATTTTCCACGTCATTATCCTTGCGTTCGATTACGCGGACGGCATTTCTCTCATCATAGATAATGTGTTGTATTAACATTATCAATGAGCCGGCGAACAAAACCATAGGCAGACGATCCGGCCATTTTTACGATCGTAGGAAAACAACGTAGCAGAACATTTATTCCGCGGAAATTAGTATTTCCATCCATGAATATTTCTTCGCAACACACAGTTTTCAATAATATTGCAAGATTTTTATTCAAGGTAAAAAATCTATGTATTAGAGAATATATTTTCATAATTAATTTACATTTCCACATACATTTGGCCGGTTTCTCAACAAATTTAAACTCAGATTAAAGTTTAAACTCTATTCAAACACATTTGATTATTTTTCAATACACGGAACAATGGAAAAACAAATAGTGTATAAAACTAGGTTTATGGAACAATTAAGAAACGTTTTCCTAAATTATAGTTTAAGTCATTATTGAAAAACTAGCCCTTAATATGTGAAAAATTAGACATTAAACTGCGGAGTACACTCACGTATAATGAACGGAGTTTATGATAAGCAAGCTTATTATAGAATCAATCCCAGCATTGTTCCGGTCGGTCTATTCTCAATCCGCACCGTGCATTTCCACATCGATACACTACGCAGTAGATTGTCTTTTTGGTCACCATTATTTATAACTGCATTGTAGACAGAAATATTAATTTTCGTTCGAAATGGCCACACCTTGACAAATGATTAACATTTCGCCCGGTATGCAAAAAAACCAGATACCGGAATCGTTGGAATCCGCCGATACGCTGACGTCTTCGCATGTAATTACGCACAATGATAGCCGTGCCATTTCGTGCGCTTTTAAATACACGTCCCGGTTTAATGCGCGCGTCTGGCGCGACCATGATGCACAATAACGCGCGACAAAGAATGCAGTTACGGCGCGATTTAATCGTATGACGGCTCGGGCAACTTGATGGGCGTCAGACGTGCCGAGTATCTTTAGGCACGTTAAGGAATTTCTCACGAGACTGCCATTAACGGTATGCGAGAAACGCGAAAAATTTGTTGGGAAAATTCAGAAACGCGTGAAACAAGAAGATTCAAGATGTCCGATTAGATTATTTCAAGAATATTGCGAGTTGAAATTTAAATAGATCAAGTAAGTCAAAAATATTTGACCTGATTTCGATATATATCGGAGTAATTATTTTGTGACCATTTGAAGCAACCCTTTTTATTATTCTAAGCTCTGAGCTCTGATATTGATATCGAGAAAGTGCTCTCGATTTCATCGATATGCAGCACGAGTCGCCGAACTTATTTATTCTCACATCACGTTCTCTCTTAATACCTCTGCTAAGATTTTAAACGGTTTTAACAGTTTGTCAGTTATTCCCTATCGAATTCTAATTCGATAATTTGTGATAAAAAATGCGATTAATCAAAAACTAAATTATATTATAAATAAAGGAATAAATAACGTATACCTGTGATTTTATTAAAAAAATAAAACCATGTGCAACATATATAATTATTAAGTTTATATATTGTAAATTAAATAAATCTGCTTATTAAAAATCCTCAATAAATACAAGTTCTTTTAATAAAGTTTTTGCATCAATTATAGGAATATACTGCTGACGATACTTTACACAACAAAACTTTCATACTAAACCGTGTTTTATGCCATAAAACGTATTCTCTCTTTCTCTCTCTCTCTCTCTCTCTGAGAATTCCAATGCACTATTTCATGCGGGACGCACAACAATCCCTGTAACGTAAATTCTAGTCGGAAAATATACTTTCGCCGGGGCTTTTCGACGCGGGCCGGCAGCGTCCTGTCGCACGAGCAGCGCGCGCGATAAATATTCACGAGGCTGCCTGCCACCCGATGCACCGATCGGCGTCTATCGGCGAAGCGCGACTTCGAGCAGAGTTTCATAAACAACGACAGCGCACCGACAGGTTGGTTAGTTATGATCCTCGCAGAGGTCGGCGCCGAGAAACGAGCGAGGAGTCGAGGAGTCGAGGAGGCGTGGACGCGACCTTTAAAATTTTCTTGCACCTTTGCGCGATCATGTGTATCGTGTTTGCGCGATACAGCAATACACGTACACATTTCCCTGGCTAAGTTACGTTGCACAATCTACGATCTTCGTCGATCTTGCGATTCAACTAAGAAGTCGCCAAAGATTTTCATTTTACGCGCGAAATAAGCGCATTGCGAAAAATGTTTAAATATTCTCTTGTATTTTACTTAACGATATAATAAAATAATAAAAAAGAAAAAGATATTTATCGAAATTATATATTTTAAGCTTTTTCTAAAAAGATATTTGAATTTATTTTTATCAGAGTCAGTTTGTCTCAAGATAAATATTTGTAAACTTTCAAACTGAGAAATTTAGCTCGTGCTTAACAACTTAACTAAACCTGGCAGTTAACTGCAAGTTATTCTGAAAAGCATTTCATATTTCATTCGATATGAATCGTCAGCTATAAAGGAATTTTTAACATGCTGTTACTGATCGTGTAGTAAAGAGAATGCGAATGTATCTCATAAACCCACCGTATTATTCGCTTATACTGCCTGATCTACGATCGGATATGACGCGGTAGCGCTGTGGTACCTCAACGATAATGATACGATACGTCGTAGAAATACCATCGGTAACATCCGGAACCGACGGCCTTTATTAACATCGCCTCCGTTCAATCTTTATTAGTCCATTCTCTCTCGCGCTTCCCGTTGCTCTCCTTGCCGTTTCTGTCGTATAAATGTATTTTTCACTCGCTATATATATATGTTCTTCTCTCGCAACGAGCTCTCGCGCGATTTGCGTAACCAGCTAGTAACAATATTTCTGGCTTCGCGTAGCCGCTGTCCCGCCGAAGGGTACAGACGTCGGGGTCCGCGTGGTACAACATCAACGGCACCTTTATGCAACGGCGGGAACGCCGTCACTTTGCACGAGTCGACCAGCAGTTTGGCTCATATTCGGAACATAATAGCGGTGAAAGTAAAGTAAATGTGAGACAACAAAAGAGGCGATATGCGCCTTCAATTCTAACGATGCGGTGTAGAAAGCTCCACAAAAGCGATCGATAACATTCGCGCTATATAAGTTACTCTCGGAAATATCGGGCTATCGGTGATCATAAAACCCATTAATTAACGTAAAATTAACTTCATTTAATGAGCTATCTAAAAAGAAACAAAAATCTAGTTAAAACTTTCATCAACTAATCAATGTTCATTCTTGTGCTCTTCCTTTGGAGTTTTTACGATGCAGACACAGCGATCGGGTCGAAGGAACGACGGAAGCAAAAAATTTGGAGAAGAAAATTCGAAAGCGCGATGAAGGTATTTCCCGTCAGGCGTCATTAATGCACTTTATCGTACAAGTTCGCGCGTAGAACACTAATTAAACGCGCGCGATTAGTTGGCGCCAGTTAATTATACAAATTAATATGCAAATGACTATTCCCTCTCTTTTTCCCGGATCTCCGGGCGAAGTCGCGGCGGGGCGTTTCGCCACGTGGTCTTTTGGGTCGAATCTAATCAACCTGCGCTCGAATAAGAGATACCGGTAATTAATCTCGCGGACTCCCTCAGCGGTGATTAAAGCGGGAACGCCAGTTGAAGAGATTTCCATTCTCGGATACCGCTATGCGTACTAAATTTAGCATACTGGCACCACTTTGCCGCGCATTATCACTTTGGTGATAATGACGGTTTCGATAAGAATCCGGTTTGAATTAGCTATCCGTCAAACAGGTGCCAACGCAATATGAATTCAAGCGAAACATTAAACAAGCACCCTGTGATTAACGCTAGTTTTGATATTTGGAAAAATACGTTCACAATAATTAGATAGTTTGTTCCAATTTATGCACAAATGTGACATTATGTCGCAGCAAAACATTGTTGAAGGTATGTGAAAATTAAAGAGATTGGGCCAAAAAGCAGGAACGCTTAGCACCATAAGAAGCGACACCAGCGAATTTATTTTGTTGCCACGTAATTATTGTCAGCGGGTCGTTGCGAGCAACGCAATTCTGCAGAGCAAACGTTCAGCGCTTGGCGAGAATTACCTGTCTTTTCGCTCGTGCTGTGTGATAGGCGGAATTCCACGTAATACTTGAACAACTTCGACTCGTACGAGTTCGACAAAAACCGAACCTAGCAACGCACTGTGCATTCAGGCCGCGTTGAATTGCCGCGAAGACACACCCGGATGACTTCAGAATTCTTTCACTCTTATTGCAAAGCGAGCATATTATGTCGAGTTAGGCAATAATTGCGAAATATCTTGCGATGCTAAAATTGTTTTATACTCTCGCTAAGAAACGTAAAAGATTTATCTACACAAAATCATCGTAACGTCGTTCCTACAAAAGATCCAATCACTCTGAATATGTAAAATCTTTTAATTCAAATAACTTTTTTTCCATGATGAACTAAGTGTTACCTTATGTAAATTGGAAATGAAAATCATGATATACCATAAAATACCAATCTCACGTGTACCTGCTGTAACGATTGCATTAGCTACCGCGTTAACTCAGTTAATTATCGCTAATGAAAACCAATTAAAGCTCGTCAATACCTATCGCAGCCATTGCGAAAAATACAGATCGACTTCAAAGACCCGCCGCCAAACAAAAACTATACCCACGTTCTGATTTCACAGTAGAAAAAAAAACCAGAATTCGCACTGCTGTTGAACCGCTCGCGAAAATTTACTCCATTACAAATACAATATTTCATATAATAAAATAAAATTATGTAACACAAGTACAGCCTTATTTTTTTCATTAAAATATAAAAATAATTAATAAATTATATCATAATGTAATATAATAATTGCATCAATATAATACAAAAAAGGAGCTAACGAAATATAAAAATGTTTGTGATCATTTCTGTTTTACGAATTAATATGAACATAAAATTACCTATCAAATTTAAATGTAATTTCAAGTCCGTAGCAATAAAGACTACGAGGAAAAAATAAGGAAAAAAATCTTGCTTATATTCGCTTCGAGCTTTCACCACTAATAAGATACACCACTTTCAAGGTACTAAAACGTCGGTTCTAAACGAGCAAGAATGAAATTCAAGGTTGCCTACGATCGTGAAATGGAAACGGTCGCGTCAAAGTGTCGCGCGTTATGTCGCCGACAGTCCTTCAGCATTAAAACCGCCCGGCAGGTAAGGTGGCAAAAGGACGACCTAAGCTTTGACGACAGGTAGACACGTCGGCGTCCGACCTTATAAACTCTCGAGGCCCTGGGAAGATGAGTCTAGCGCCTCCGTATACCTCATGTAACTAACATTAGATGCATAATGCATGGATAGGTGGCCGTGCTAGGTGTCGTCACGACAACGCTCTGCAACCCGCAACGCCCCTCCGCATGCGGAGGCGACCACAGTCATCGCAATTGTAAGGAAGAATAGAAGATGCCAAGCAAACTATTGAGAACGTCAGACTCGGTTTGATTTTAACGTATGTTAAAATCGATAAAGTGAATAGTAGCCATGCGGAAATTGCGACGGAAACAATACATTCTTAACGAGTTGGAAATTATTCTAGCGACTTTCACTCTTAATGACGATTTTTTAATATGTTTATCCATGAAATTAAATGAAATAAAATTAATAGTCGTAACAAGAATTTCAAATGCTAAGATACAACGCTAGCGAGCAATTATATAGCAGTTACCGAACGTATGGTATCAACAAGTAGTAACATTTTCAAGAAGAGACAAAGCGAACAGAGGCTTTCTGAGATTAGCGCACCGATATACCTACGTACTGCGTCTGAGATCTTCACCGATACAGCATTGTAAACCATTGAAAACCATTGTAATGGTAATGCAACGCATGTTCGGTGACCTGATATATATCATTCGCTATCAATGCTTCCATTTCACAATTTTATCGCTCGTTATTGCGATTTGATCTCGATTTTCCTCAAAGAAAAAAATTGCATTGCAAAACAGACATTCATATGATAATCGAAAAAATTTTTCAGCATTTTCTAACAGTTATTTTACGTGTATTACTAATATAAATATTAATGATATATATAGATTCTCGAATTTCCTCAATCCTCATGAAGAAAGATTCACCTGAGAAAGTTAAGAGCGTATAATCTAAGAAGAGACAGCACATCGCTCATCTAAAGTTAGTTAACCCCGACATCGGTGCATCCGACCCTTGCTTCTCGCTCCACCGTTCTGCTTCCAAAGAACTTATCGTCGCGCCGTGCGAACGTCTCGATGAAACAATTAAGTCACCTGCGAGCGAGCGAGCGAGCCGGGAGCGAAGATGATGCAAAGCGCGTATATGCCGCGAGTACCCGTGGCGCGGCATAAATCATCCGATTCGCGGCGGTAATGATACTCCGCGACAGCTCGGTAGCGCATTATGTATGCATTTGCAGCGTTACTCGCCGCAATTACAACCGCACACGTAGCGCGACGAGCCGGTGGTAACGTCGACGTGTAGTACCACCACGACCGCGACTGCCGGCGATTCTAAATCGATTTATCGAAGAACGCCGGGAGGAGATTATCGGGATACGTCCCGGGTGCCGCTGCGTTTTCGCGACGCATTATCGGTCAACAAGTTCACGCGTACACTTTAACACTAGAAATGTCGGTCATTAATTTCTGCTGTTTCTATTTTCTTAGATAAATATTTTATTTCTTGTGTAAAAAATAGGATTTTGAAATTTTATAACTTTTCATCAATCATTTCTTTTATTTAGAAGTTATAAAATTTCAGAATCTATCTTTTAGACGAGAAATAGGGTATTAATCTAAAAAATAAAAACGTTCCGTCAATAAAGACCGAATTAATTAATGAGCCAAAAGTACATGCCGAAAGTTGCATTTCTACATTTATCGCATTACTGCGATTATTACTAAGGCTTTTAACGGATTGGCCGAAAGAGCGGCGGAGCGAATTCCCGTTGGTCAGTTTCTCCGAACAATAGAGCAACCGAGGCGCTGGATATATCATCGGAGCGAAGAGCACACAGTGCCGCTAAGCGGCTCGTAGCGGCACATGAATATAATATGGGCATTAATAAATCCAACCGGGGATATTAATACGGGCTAATGTATGCGCACGCGGCATTTGTTACGCGTCGCAAAAGTCGGCTATAGGCCCGGCAGCGTCACAATGGCCAACCACCGTTGTTGCCTGTCCATGGCTGCGGACAACGCACCCTCCGACTATTCCGCTTGTTCCCGCTCGACACCGCCGCGGCATTCCGCTTCCGGTACCGGACGGAGCTTGTCGCGGGAACTTGTCGCGGCTTGACTTATCTTAAGTGTCTCTCGCGGACCGTGTCACGACTAATCGTTCTTAAGAGCGATTCAGAAATGCTTCGGATGATTGGTACTCTCGTTGTACAACGATCTTTAACCTCGTAACTGAGAAACGATGTATAAACGCTCGAAGGAAATAAAAGTAAAGACATATAGTTGTCGTATTATAAGAGCTGACATGTTCATTTATTTTAAGTAGTGGCATTAACTGTTAATGTTCCCATCTCATTTCTTACTTTTTTGGCAATGCCTTATGCCTTCAAATATCCTGTTCTAAACATTTACGACACATCTGATAATAATTATTAAGCAATCGTAATAATCAAGGGACTTACAGGTTTATAAAAAAAGATGTAATACAAATTACATAGATTACATAAAAATTCATTGAGGACAGATTTCCCTACTTTTTCATCAATGTAAAAAAATTCAGTGCCAGTCTAAGCCCATCGAGTAATTTTTCTAGCTACTCTCGCTTCTAATCGCATTAAGGTCAAAGTATTTTCTCAACCGTTAAATTTGGTTGAATCCCAGTTTCGGTGGTCTGAAACGCGCAAACGTAGGATCGAAAAGAATGAGAGAACGAGAGAAAAAAGCGAAGGCATAGAAATCGTGGCGGATTAAAGCAGATTGGAGCGTGGACATTCGGAGCTATAACAACTTCACCGACTATGACACTCGTTTCCGGAATAACGTGCACTTTCAATTCGGAATTAGTTTGCAGATGTGTGCATTCGTGTCGTTCGCACCAAGTTCTCGCCAAGTTTCGTTTACCTAAACGATTTGGTAGCAATATTTGCACTTGCATGTCGCTCACATCCTGCCTCTAGTTTAATTTGAAAGTATATGCAGGGGCTAAAGATACCCATGCATAAATACAAAATACGCGCCAGGAAGACGAGTAAATTCAAAGTCGAAAAATCCACGAAAGGAACGCGCATTATAAGCCCAAAGAGAAATATTTTACAACACCGACAGGCAGTAAAACGTTGTAAAAGAAGCACTCTTTACGTACCTCTACACAAAACAACGTTGACAACATATCGCTCCGGCGAAAGTCCACAAAATGCATACTGGATGAACCGTGGTGAACGCGTGCCAGTAAATAAATCGGTCCAACGGTGAGATAACATACTCAGGGCGGCGGAATAAATAACGGACGTTAACGGCACCATGCGAGAGTGAGGCGTCTTAACGGCCGCGCCGAGGCATCCCGTTTATCGCCATAATGCGCGGCGTGCATACACTGTATGCCCGTTGCGTACCATTAATCGGCGATAAAGCGCCGTTTGGCCCCGAAGATCGCGCCAATAAAGCGGCCGGAATTACAGCTCCGGTCGGCCGGTCGCGACAAGCGAGCGAACGGACGAACGGCGATGAGTCGCGAGCGAGGAAATGCGCCGCGACACAAAAAGCCAATCATTATTAACGCGTTAGCATAAATCCCCACCGGGGCCGTGGTGCGTGTGGTTGGCCTACCGCCAGCGGAGGTGGCAAAAACGATTGTCCGCCGCGACGTTTAAGCGAGCCTCCGCGCCGCGACTGTTGACAATGACCGTCCTGAGAGAGCCCGTCCGAGTCTTCCGAGGAAGCCTCGTGAAGGCTCGTTGAGCACGACGACGTGCCACCGCGGAAACTGCGGCCGGAGTTACGGCCCCGTAGTCGCTATCGCGCCCGACGGGTCGAATAGGTCTGAGGTACGTATCCGAGCTCGGCAATAAATGTCGTAAGAAGAGAGAGCCTAAGCCGGTAATGACGCCCGGTCGCGGTGGTGAGTGTCGTCACGCGTGGCCGACCCGGGGGAAGAGAAGTGACGGGCCGCCGGGGGAAAAAATCAGACGTCACGGATCGTTTCGAGAGCCGCCTGTTGTCGAAATGATCCGTGACGTTCGAATCCTCATCGTGACAAGCCTTACATATTGGATTCTTTTCTCCTTGTCAGGGAGGAAATGAAAAGTCAGAAAATCGTAGAACGACGGTGGTTCGCGGAGCGAACAAAAACGTGCGCTTTATCTATCGTAGCGCACATTGCGTGTGCTGCTTCTAGAAAATAAACTGTCATAACAAAACGGAGTGTTAATATTAAGAATCGATATATTCAATCAATTATCAAAAATAAATGAATAAACGTATGCGTGTATCTCTCTGGAAGAAAAAATATAAAATAAGATATGCGCATGAAAAAACGAATGAAAGTTTTTCTATTCATATTTTCCATCGATAGAGAAAAATTAATTCCTGGTTGATCGATAAGAACCTCTCGAATCAGATCGCAGGTTCGCGTGCACAGTCTACGCGACGCGTAGCAGCCCCTCCGCGAAGCGCAAATTTCCCGTCGCCCGCGAAATTATTCAGACTTTAGAAACGTCCTACCGTAAGGTACGTTGTAAGGTTCTCTCGAGTAACATAGTACCCGTAATGGCGTGCATAACGCACGTAATACAAAACGACAAAAAAGACGCGGGGAATAGTGACTGGAGGGTTGAACGGGGTTCGATCGACTGGCTGGGGTTGCCATCGGTCGCCATTACCATGTGAAATATTAAGCATCGGCCACGGTAATTACCGCAATGGGAGCGACGCGGCTCCGATTAGATCTAAGGCGGCCGGCTAATGCTGTTAATTGCGATGGATTGCGTAATTGTCGGCGCGAAGGGTATCTGCCTCGGGTGCTGCGCACGCTTTAATACACGCGTGTCAGAGCGCGTAACGTGTGTGTGACTATAGAAAGAGAAAAAGAGACAGGTCCGGCTCGAGATAAGGAATAATAAGGTGGGCACGCTCTCGTACTTTCCTTCTTAATACGCAAATTACGATTCTACGCCACGTTCGCTGTGCAATCGAGTGCATCTTACATAAGCCATGCGATAAATTAACGTCGATTCTGAAGCGTGGCTGAAAAATAGTTTTTGTGCTCGCAGGCGTAATTGCGCATGATTATCCAAATAAAGCTGTGAAAACACGCAAATAATGATGTATAATATATTCTCTAACGTGGCAAGCTTTCGGTTTTTTAGGCTTTTACGAATGTTTGCGCTAAACCCGAATGTATGTACCTTACGTAAAGTGCGATCAATTAACGTCAATCTTGTATGCCTTAAAAATCTGTGTTTGATTGTGCACGCGTTGTACGCGATAAAACTCGATCGAATAAGACGATGAAAATAAACAAATGTCTGTCAAATCTCATATCTTTTCTAATTTAATAAATTTCTTATGAGTCCATTACGCATTCGTATTGAAGTCGAGTCTTACGTAAGACTCACATGAAACATCAATATAGTTCGAAAGTATTTAGTCGCAAATACATACAAAAAAAAATAATATTTTTTAATTTAACAATGATAAAGATATAGCTTAAAATATTTAGAACACTGCATGACTATTATATATAGTTCATATTTTAATATTAAAAATTTTTTTAAATTCTTCAAACAAAAAACATTTAACAAATTTATGGTACCCTCTGTAAAAAAAAATCTACAAGATTCGTTGTAATTTAAAATGTCGCCTGAATCTCATTCTTTCGCACAATTATGAAAGAATAAAACACGCTCAAGTATGCTAAAGGGATATATGTGCACGGTAGCTAGCAAAGACCGTGCCACGCAAGGAAATAAATGATCGCATTACAGTCATAAATCAATCGTCGCAAAAAGAGCCGAAGTTGCCGACACGAGCTGAATGACATGCAGGTACAAAAGAATCCATATGGGCACATAGAAAACGAAGGTGTTATCGCGAACTTATGTACGTCCTTTCTTCGATATTTTTAAAGAAAAATCCCACTATGTTCCTTCGAAGAAAAATTTGTTTTGAATCTATAAAAAGTTTACGGATGAAAGGCTTGACACAAACGATTAACCGGTAGCTCACTTTTTTTTCAACAGACGAGATATCCTTGAAAACACCCGCATTATTAATTAAGACGTGACAGAGCTGGATAATCGAATATTGAAAAATCTATATGCTAAATACTGTGAATATTAAAAATTCAAAACATCATTTCTGTAAAATAATCTTTTCCTATCAATTATACGATTTTATAACCGTATCTTTCAGATTGCGCCTGAAAAATATCACAAAATGAATATTAAAGAAATACTTTGGACACCAATACGAATTGTCAAAAGAGACCCACTTACTGCGATACGAGATCGCGGCGACTTTCTTCAGTCGCTGTTCCTTATGCTTCTTATTCACGCGTGTTTAGAAGCTGTTGGAGCGCGATCCTCGTCGGAGTCGTCGGTTCGCAGACAGAAAAAAGCGTGCCGAGTAATTTGTGACGAGGTGCTGGCGGCGCGACGCAAGCTCGACATGTACATGCACGCTGTTATATACACGGACGTATATATCTTTATACCTGTACGTAAATACGCGGCGGCGGTGTCGACGGCAAAGGCGCGACCCGCGCGCGATTGCTCTCATTAGCCGTAATGTGTCTAAGTAATTCGATAAAAGTGAGGGATTCCGATGTCGCGTAAACGTAGAATATATGGCCTCGAACCGTTTAAGGATACACGTCACTCCTGTAAAATTTGCTTGAAATACCACGCGGTGTTTCTTGCAGCGGAGATACAGCGTCTCTCGATAATCACCCGTTGTCCCCAGGGAATACGTGAATTAAATATATAAAAGGATTAAACGTAGCGCGCGCGCGCGTTTTCTTTTCGGTATACGTATTAGCTGAAGATATTTCAGTTAGTCAAAAGAATGACAAGAACATAGGTACTATTTAATTATACGACTGAAAAAGTTTTAAACAGATTTTTATGAATCATGCATGACGATATATATCATCGTGTGACATCATATGTAGATTACCTGCACATAGAATATACCTACTAGTTCCCTGCATCATTTTTCAATCTTCTTTTTATTTTCTTTTTTGAATTGCATTTATCTTTGTGACCCTCCCATTTTTCAATTTTGAAAACTCCACTTTACATAATCTACTGAGAAATATATATAGTCACTTCAATATGTATCCTTCACATGTGACCCTTAAGAAATATACAATGAGCTATGTATGGCATTACCCTACATCAACGAAAGCTGTTATTAATATGTACTATTATGCACGAATATTTATTCGTGCATAATAGTACATATTAATGCATTCTTACGGGCATAAAATATTTATACATTTTTCTCAATGAGAAATACTCGGTAAGGCCGACTTTTTCGAGGACCACGTGGACCGCAAGCTATNGAGCTATGTATGGCATTACCCTACATCAACGAAAGCTGTTATTAATATGTACTATTATGCACGAATATTTATTCGTGCATTCTTACGAGCATAAAATATTTATACATTTTTCTCAATGAGAAATACTCGGTAAGGCCGACTTTTTCGAGGACCACGTGGACCGCAAGCTATAAAAACGTGTGAAACCTTGCCCGATATGTAAAATCGGAGCGAACGAAGTATTAATAATCGCCAGCGTAGAGATATTCAGCTCGTTCCGAAACGAAAGCGAATCGTTCGCGACGGCCGAAAACGAGAAGTGCGATAAAATTTGCGTTACACGTAGGCGTGTCTACCTTCTGAAGTACCAAGAGCGTTGAAGACGGCCGAGCGGTTAAGTTACGACGACAAGTTCGGCTCTCTGCTTAAGCAAAGCACACGTTGTTCTGCCTTCTTTTCGTCCTTGATATGCGAGAAGTTAGGTACATGGGCTTTCACGCGTTTAAAACTGTCGCCGGTTTGCCGAGCGTAATATCCCATCAATAATTATTGACTAGTTGACTAGCAAAAAATTATATTGATTTATCAGAGAAACTGTCAAACGAGGAAATAAAAATCTCGAGAAAACACCGAACAGCAGCAGACAAATGTTAACATCAATAACAGGAGGATTTCGTCCAGCAATGAATTAATTCAAGCTTATTCTATAGATTCCTACAATAATTATGTCATCTCAAATTTTTATCGATGTATAAAAATATTTCCAGGAGAGAAAAGAGAAAAAAATCAGTACTACGAGTTCAATTTTTCAATGAGTTGAAATTTTCTTACTATTAGAAATTATTAGATTATTAAAAATTAATAATTTCAATTACGAAATCAGCCATTATTAAAATTTGAACACTTTAGATAGAATATTACAAATTATTCTTAATTTTGCAATATATCCACAACATGCTCCTATAAATTTAATTTCAAAACTTCTTGATTCTTTTATAATAATCATCGGAGATTGTTATCTCAAGTTAATAAATCTTCGCCTGTTCATAAATATTGCTCCATTCTTTCCCCAGAATTTCGCAAGCACGAAGTGCGTCTCTCGTCGACGATATTCGACCGACTCCACCCCGACCTATACTCCGCTTTATCTTCGGATCGTCGCAGCGTTAATGAAGCGGATCGTTGCTTGGTGTACACCTAACCGACGAGCCGAGTCGTGGAACGCGCCGTGCGCGACGTTCACTTGCTCAACATTCCATACAAATGTTCCAGCCGATCAGATTACTCGCCCCGACTGATGCCGGCCCACCTTCCCTTCCCCCTACCTCTTCACTTTTTTTCTTCCCCGCAACGACTGCCGCAGCAATTTTGTCCCGCGCGATGTTCCGCGGATCCGCAGGCCAGTTAAAGAGACGTGTGCATCACCGTCGCGTTTCCAACATCCCTTATATCGTCTTTAATTCAACTTACTCTTGAAATTACCATTAGAAAAAGATGAAATGTTCTCGTCTCATTAAATTAAGTACAAACCGCAAGAGAGTTTTTCATAGAATAAAATACAAGATTCATGTTATATGTAGGTATATCATGGTAACGACGTGCTGACGTGATTTCAGATTTTGCAATCCGAAGTTATTCTTTTGCTATTTTTAATTAAAAGTTATCCATTCTTTAAAAATACGTGTTAAATTGATACTCAAAAGTCTCGAAGTATTGTTGTCTCTTTTCCGCGATGCTGATTGATTTTCTCGCTTGGCTCACTTCGTATTGCGAGAGTAATCAATAAGACATAAAAATTTGCTAATTTTTTGCTTTTGAAAATAATTGTTTTACTTTACTTTTTAAAAAGTTACTTAATATTGAACTATCGAGCCTGTCGTAATGTTTTAAAAACTAAAGCAAAAAAATTAGTTTTAGAAGCAAAAATTAGCAAATAATTTTCATGTCTTATTGGTTACGTTCTGATAATTTGATAGCTCAGATAGCAACACAGCTCAACATATTGGTAGGTATATAAAGCTACCTAAGCCAAATTATCAGAACGTAACCAATAAAACATGAAAATTATTTACTTATTTTTTGCTATTTTTTGCTTTGTTTTATATTGAAATATAAAAGAACGAGCTTTTGCTATTCTATTTCTAAGATGGTGTGATGTACACGTCTCTTACTCTTAATCTTCCTATTACTTTTAAATTTAATTGTACCTTGATTTTACTTTTCTTCAAGTATTTATTATACTTTCACTCGCAATATATCAAAATGTGTGTATATCAGTGTAGAATGTATAAATGTATAATATAATGAGTGTCTCTACACTGTATTGAGAGTCCGCAGGTTCACTAAGTCTAAATGACTATGCGAATTAGTTATCCCTGCAGGAAAAATGACTCCTTAATGAGATTTTAAATGCCATGACATCAATGTTGGACGGTACTATTATGTTTCAATGTTATGAGATTGCGACATTTAATTACTACACTAATTCATATTAAAATAGAAATATCACAAGATATTCTCGAAGATAAGCTAAATAATATGCGAAGCTGATTTTATCAGTTTTTAATATGATAATTAATACTTATTAATATGTATTTACGTATAATATTAAAATATACGAGTATTCTTTAATCGATTCGGAGCAAATTCTTTTCAAATAAAATGCGTCGATGATTTATTAAGGAATACGAATGTATTCCAGGTCTCTTCGTTTTAAAATCAATTTATACAAATCTCCATGTATGTATCTTCGCAGTAATCAGAATTAAAACTCGAATAATTTCCATTTGTCTCTTTCTTCAAACCACAAATTGTTAATCGCGATTTGATGTACACGTTGTATGCGCTCATTATTTTTTATCAAGCATAAACCTTAAGATAAACACGCCGAATCTCTGTGTATTTGCATAAGACGCGTATCACGCGAACGAATCGATCGTGGATGCTGCGTGCTTCTCGGTAGCGGTCTCTCTCGCGAGGTAGACTTAAATTACTCCTGCGCCTTAAAACGACATACGCGCCTTAAAAGCTCTCGTACGGGACACTCGTTTCATTCGCGATACTTATCGGCACGTAAGTACACGATGTTACGGCCAGTTCGGCTTTAAAGAATGTCGATATACACGAGCGATATTTTGTTACGTTTTTATTACAGAATATAAAAATTTCGACGTATTTACCGAATGTTACAAGGTGTATCCTTTACATGTACACGCATAACAGGTAACCGGAAAATTTATGCCAATGAGATAAGCATAAATGCAGTTTCTGCAATCAAGATAATTGAGAAATTTGCAAATGTCTTTCCGTCAATTCTTGCTTGTTCGAAAGAAATATGAAAAGGATATTTTATTTTCTTCAAATATTCATAATAGATTCGACTTTTCTGATAAGATGTATACGTGATAGTATTATTTTCCAAAGATTTATAAAATTTCATATAGACGCTTATGGTATCGTAATATGACTGCAAATTTACAGTTTATAAATAGGTGCAAAAATACTTTTTATAATACGTTTATATTTCTCAATCACAACAAAATACTTCATTGATCTTAACGTGTTCGGGATTCACATCTCTTTTCTACCGAATTTCTCAATTATTCTTGATGTAAGCAACCGGCGCAGAAATCGCAAGCAGATTCGAGATTATCGATTCTCTGCGCGTGGGGGTTCGATAATTTCGCCGGTTATCTCAAAGAAGACGAGACGAGAGCGGCGGGGTGCGAGCTGTGGGAACCTTAAGTAATTTATAGGATGTAGTAACGGTATTTTTACAACATTGGACATTGCGGCATGGGAACGGTAGACCGGCAAAAAACTGGGGCTGCGCGATCGAGGTCGCGGCTTACCCGCGTACGCCCACGAGCACTAGACAGCCATTGTCTCGCGCATCTTAAAAACGCGCTCTCGTTTAAGGCAGGATCTCCTCTTCCCACCGTAAATCACGACGATGATCTTAAATGATGCCGCGCCGCGCGCTCGCCTAGTTAACTCCATATTTTTCATCCTCCTACCGTGCGCGCCACGCTGCGTAATTATTAAAACGCATCCAGGAAGCGTGCAGTTCACGCATACAAGCGATTATGTTGTTTCGGCTCATTCAACTATGCCTTTATGTACCACCTGCCTTAATGACTTTATCTACTTTTCGCGCTAATAATCATGCTGTGGAAACTATTTTGAATAAATCATTACGTAGGCGTATATAATAAATTTTTCCTATACGTTATCTATTTTTGCAAAAACATTTGTAAGATATTTATATTATGGATATAAAGTTTTAATAATTAAGTTTAATTTATATAAATTTGATTAAAAAATAATAATAACAAAATTATATTTTAATTATCCTAATTCCTTCATCAACCTCCACTAGTCCAAAAATTACGGTAAGTGATTATGTCGGCTGCTCGATATGTTTCAAATTTCACGGTTATTATGAAAACTCTTACGAGGCGACTACGGAAAATACCGCGTATCGCGATAATTACCGTGCAGTAGAAACGCGATACGCAGTTGTTGCCCGTGGTCTTTAATAAACTGATAATTATAGTCCAAAGAAATCGTTTGTAAATCGACTAATGTTTGCAAAAACTCACACGACGCGAACTGGGAATGATGCGAGACGAATAGGATGAAAATGGAATTCAGGATTCAGACAAATAATGAGCGAAAGTATAAGAACGCACTTCAACTTCCTCAATTCTCTTTCTACGGCAAGAGATACAGTAATGCATTGCTAAAAAGTGTGATGCGATTTATATTATATTTCTTGTGTTCCTTTTATACTGCATAAAGAGAAATGAGGAAATGCAGATGATAGAATACAAAAGAAATCAAAACGATAAAGTCGTCCGCGACAGCCTCTCCTTCGTTTATATCTTAATTGGCTTCGCGGAACCCAACCGCACGACATCATTTGACAATAGGCGGATTATAGGCAAAAGACACGGCGGCAGGTGGATGTAAAGATAGACGCTGGTTTTCATAAGAATACGAGGTCTAATCGGGCAGGAGGAGCGGCATCTCCTTGCCTGGATTGCTTTATTACTTCGTCATCGTCCTTCTCCCGCTTCGAATCTCTTGCGAAGTGACCAAGTACCATTTTGCAATAATCGCAAGGATCCACTGTAAATCAACTGATGCCATTAAAAATTTCGCAACAATTAACTAACAGTAATCAAGCATCGGAATACGGAGATGATAATACAGCAACGGTGCGTGATTGAAATTTGAAATTGAATCGGATTTTAAATTAGAAATATCCTATATTGATTCATATTCGAGACTCGCTGCATACTAATTTTCTCGATTACCTGAAAGCACTAGAGTTTACATTCAATTTTAATACTTTCATCGACTGTATTTAACTTCATGCCTTTCACTTATTGTTGCCAATATATCAATTATTTGATATAAACTGTTAATATAGGTTTATTAAACGAAATAGCATTTATCAAAATATTATTTCAATTTCAATATAATAAAATCGTTATAGTTCTAATTTCGAACAAACCTAATTATACATACACAAATATTCAATTGAATATTAAAATAGTCTCCAAATACGAAAATTAATTGCATCAATAATTACTAGTACAGTAATGGAAACTGGTACACCGCTTTATAAAGCACGTTTTTATTTACTCGAATTATCGAAAAATTTCAATAGATGAGTAAACCATTCCCAAATCGACAACGATGATAATCGGCATGACAAAATCATTGGAAGCAAGAACGAGAAGAAAAACGAAACTATAGCATAAGAATGCGACGGTAGCACAAAATGTCTTTTCTCTCATAAAGTGACGTTTAATGCAGCGCAAAAGCGGTCGTGAAATCCACAGGACCGGCTTTGAAGGAACGCCGCGTGCAGGAAAATCGTCGCTTCGAAGTAAATTTTTGTCGATACACAGCCGATCGTATAAGAGCAACCATCGATTGCCGGGCACAGCGCTGTTAATAACATCTACGATTAATGCGCACTCGACACGCATCGCTCTCGTGTGTCTTCTCCTCAAGTATTCGGGCGAGCCATCCTCGAGGTATATCTTCGGGGACAGGTTTCCGCGCGCGCTATATCACGACGACACGTCGACATACGGCGTCTCTCTTCTCCCTTAATTAAAAATAACGATTGCTCGATTGCCGAGGAGGTGTGGAGGCTCGTAGTCGGCGACGACGGTGTTCGTCGAAACAGGATTGGCGCGCGGACATAATCATAATTTCCCTCTCTACACGTCGCATTTTTCTCGGCCACATCCGTGGTGCATCCCGCTGCAATTGGCACAACCGCGACTGCCGTAACTCGGCTCCGCGGATGTTCAAGGACACGCCTGCCTGTCGCCTTCGTACCTTAGCGCGTATGTCCGTCCGTTCTCTACCGGTTGCGCGATTCTTAGAGAATGGAACGTCGCGTCGTACGAAATAGCGAAACTCCGCAGCGGCGCGTAAACCCCGTGGTTTCTCCGTAGAAACGCGCGATAAAGTAGAGATTTTATAAGTTAAATTAACGCCCCTGTCGTTAATACCGTGCACACTAACTCGATTCCGGCTAATAAGAATCCGACAGTCAGATTCTCTAAATAATGATTCGTACGATTCCTTGAATAAGAGATATGTTTAATATAAATCGTTAGAATTTCGCTTCTTGTCTTTTTAATCATCCCTTTTCTGTAAATATACATCTACACAAGAAGACAATAACCCTAATTAAATTAAAATCTAATTGAATCAAACTTTGTCAATTATTTACACGTTTGCATCATAATTGGATTATAATTAGATTATTTTTTTATCCTTAGTAATTCCATATATTAAATCTCCCATTGGAAAGAATCGATTTCAAATTTATAGGAGAACTCTTTTAAAGAAAAGGTGAAAACACTTCATGCAACGGGTTTGCACTCACGAATATCTTCTATGGAAAAAATTAACGCACTGACTTCGAAATACAGGAAAATGATCATAAAGAATATGATAGAAAAATCAAACGGATGAAGAGAGAAAAAAAGAGAAAGTCAGATGAAAGTACGTATCCTATTAGCTGTCAATTGATGTAAATTGCTCACATATATGTATCATATTGGTCATATTAGCGATTATCTCCATTCATTGCCTCAGCTAACATTAATATGGATTTTGCGTATGTACTACACAATCGTAAATATATTAACAACTAATATACGGTTTAATTTCACGGTGCGAGCTATGCGATGATCTCACGCTTCATTCGCCACGAGAATACGCGTAAGGATCGTCGAGGATCCTCATTACCAGTGAGCCAATTAAAAATTCATAACCGCGGTTATTGACATATTATGACTCGAATAAAGCTGTAAACTTAGCATTTAATAAGTTAAAAATATTCCACCATATTATATTAGATAGAATTGCAATTTACACGTGTCTTATTAAGATCTCTCGAATATTTGTTCTTTCGGCCTTTTTTAAAACATCACTATATTCATATATACTATTAGAAAATAATAAATATTATTATTATATAAAAATTATTAAGTACCGGATGTTCTCTTAGCGATGGTAAGAGAAATTCCACACTTAATTAAACGATAAGATAGCTAAAGAATCTTAATCAATCGGCATATTCGCTGCCACACATTACGATTAGTTATGATTTCCTCTGTTCTAGATGATACTAACATTTGTAACAGTATTAAATTTGTAATAACCATCACTAGGCAATATAAACTTTTATCAAAAAGAAAATCTATGGCAAGTATTTTAATATATTCCGTCACACACACATATATATATATATATATATATATATATATATAAACAAAAATGCTCAGAATAATTCAATATCTCTTCAAGTATTTATTTTTTATGAAGGAACAAAATAAGAAAGTACCTTAATAAGACCTAAAAAATAAATTCCAATAAATTAGTAACAATTCATATCTAAAGATCACAATTTCAGGTTTCTCGTTTCTAATTTTTTAAGAAAAAAAGTAATGCCATCGTGAGACGCTTACGGTCATGGACTTAACTCTAATATTTTATTTACTGCAGAGATAACTACGCCCCTCATTCTAACGTTGTTGCTCACGATTTTACTGCAGCTGGCCTCTCTTACAAAGAAGGCACGCGACCTTCAATGTACGACGTTGATCAAAGTACTGCATAATAGACATTTCCGCAAGTAGGTTTCCGCGTAGCAAGCCGCTTCAGCTCATACTTGAAGCATTCCGGCGCTGATACGTGTCCAGTCGGCTTAATCCACTAGCAACTCAATTATTGTTATTTATCTCGATGAGAGAGGCCACACCTAATGGCCGACCTTATTCCCGGTGCGCGGCAGCCGGCAATTCGTACATTTGCATGCAATTTACTTAAATCAGCGGCGGGGATCGGCGCGTTTCGCCGACATAAACCACGACCGGGTCGTTTCTCCTTCTCTGAGGTGTAGCCCGACGTGTACCGATTACGGTCCACTCCGTCCGGTGACGGGATCGCTCGCGGTACTCTCGTTTTCGAATAATTATGCACAGGGGCCTGTTTACGGAGCACGATTTTACGTGACGTGTACCAATGATATCAATTTAAAAGTATGTCCGAGTACAGCAGTAATTTAATTTGAAAACATTGATCTAAAACTGAGCATTCTAAACAATTAATCCTGGAATTGATTGTCCCAATTTTAAGATTGACTCTTTCAAGTTCTTAAAATAGCGGGTAAGATTGCTGTTATAGTGAACCTTGCCTTTCTTCAATTACACTACAAAATACGCTCTATGATGAAATATGTGACTGTAACTAACGCAAACTGCGTTGAGCAAATCCAACGATTGCATAACGGTTGAGCAGTAATTGCATCTGATTGATGTATACCAATAGATCTCTAAACGATCAGATTCAATTGCCGCGATTTCGATCTTATATGATATCGTCTCAAGATCGAATATTGCAGACACGAAAAGTTTCATGTTCATTCCATTATTCCTTGAAGCTATTATATATTTTAATTATTTCACAAGTTCTAAATATTTTTAATATATTTTTTTATATATTTAATTATATTTCTATTTATCAATATAATTTTATGATAAAATCGTCTTGATACATGTATATGATTTTAGACATACATTTAATTTTGACAAAGCGGAGCTACTATATGAGAACAATTTCAAAGTAGTGCAAGATACATTTTTACATGGCGAGGCTTTAGCTTCGTACTGGAATTAATAATCGTATCTGAATTTACAAGATACTTGAAACCAATATTACAAACTCAGACAAGTCAACTAATTTAGCGACGAAGAATCGATTCTATCGTCGCGTGAAAGTGGCACGAATTGTCACTTCTAACATTGACCCTACGTCACCGAACACGTTTATCAATGATTTTTTACCGAAAGAAAACGTACATCTACATGTACCATCAATTATTGCCTTTTCACTCTCTCTGTGCCTGTTTCTTTTTATTGTTGCATTTAACTGCACTATGACATTTTGTATCTAATCTTAAGTTTATATTCGAAATAATGTTTGAAACGAATACTGTTTTATCTAGTCTAATGCTCATTTGGTCATAAAATATAATTTATACGCGAAATTAAATCATTTAATACAAAATTAAATTGCAAAACTTTCGTGCTCGTAATTTCAAATAATTCCAGGCATGTATTATCGTGCATAGTGAAAGAGAATGCGATTTAAACGCGAAGTCAAACGAAGACATGACCGTTGCAATGAATATTGCACGGTGTCACGTAATCGTGCGGAAAGGAAACGCTATTTGGGAACGGTCGATCGGACGGAGATTGATTTTCGCGCGGCTGTGTCACAGGGAAATTAGCCAAACCGCCGCAAACCGGTTCGATACTGCGCTCCAACCGCGCCTATGCCTATCCGACCGATGAGATTGCTTATGCATTTATTCCGATCTGAATAGCGTCTCAGCTTCGGTGGCGCTGAAAACAACAGTACCGATAATTCAATAATCACGGATAGACGTCACGATAATGACGCCAAAAGTTACGTGCGATTCTTCCCAGAAACAAATCTGCATAGAAATCGATAATTTTTACAGATCTCTTTAATAATCATTGAAAATTAATAAAGTTTTAAATCCCCAATTGAGAGTTCCAAAAAGTAATATAATTTATAAGTATTTGTCAATTTTTTTAAATAATACGTATGTTATAATATATGTTTTTAAATAATACGCTTGTTATAAAAATTAATACTAAAATTATATTAAAAGCCTTTCTTAAATGGCTTACTCATCGACTTTTCAAAATGCCATCGCGTTTTTGCACGGAAGGAAGACATTGTTCATACGACTTAATCTCGCGGTTGCGTCACTCTCTTGCGCGCAAGCC
Source organism: Tetramorium simillimum (assembly GCA_011636635.1). Taxonomy (NCBI): domain Eukaryota; kingdom Metazoa; phylum Arthropoda; class Insecta; order Hymenoptera; family Formicidae; genus Tetramorium; species Tetramorium simillimum. Next base: position 4,009 of record VBVQ01001933.1, on the reverse strand, counting down.
ACTGATAGGTTACAGCTGATTGCAGTAATCTAAGCGATGTTCCGTCGGAAAGTTTTGAAAACTCTAGCACCGCGCGTGAGACATTACTAACTAACGGTACGTGTAAGTAAGGGCTTTAATATGTGGGAGAAATTATAATCACTCAGAACCTCTCGGCGAAACCGACTTCGACCAATCGATGGACCTCGCGTGTACGGTGGCGAAAATGATTTTTCCCCCAATGTCGTGCTTCTTGTCAATTTTTATCATATAGTGGTAATCAACATGTACATTACATCGAATATCTTCCCGGTGAATAACGTGTATGTGATGCCACATACGTTATTCCACGTGATAATGCATCAGGCAATAGATATTCTCAACCCTTAAGTTTCATGCTTATTAAAATTAATGTGTTTACGCGTCACGTTTGATTTCTGCGCACGCTATAATCGATAGATACGTTTATCATTTAGTTTAGCTCCTCGTAAATAATGTGTATGTTTAACAAAAGATGGACGAATCGAAGGAAATTAATCATGAGAATAAGATATATATACTGTGACATTCGATTTAAAATTCAAAGAATCGAAGCTGTAGTAATCATAGTACGATTCTTATTTCGGGTGCGAAAAGCTAACGAATGTCCTTGTCCCATTGTTTATTTTTGAAAAATGTTTTAGCAATGTCTATAAAAACGAATCGAAATAAACGGATAAGGCGAACAATAGTGCTTCATTATAAGAATCATTTTAACGCACTTTTCAGTAGAAAACGTTAAACACAGCATTTAAACAAAGTTCCTATTTAGAGTTCTTATTATTTAAAATTTCAAAAATCAAGATATTTATGTACAGCAAAATTTTTTACAGCTTGTTACATGACTCGCGTATTCACATCCATATTTCTCGCATACATTCACATTACGTAAAGCAAAGATAAAGCTGAACTTGACGAATCTTAAACGTATGTTTTCGTAAACATGTTATCTGTAAAAATGACAGAACAATTGCATAAATTCGACGTGTCGCACTTTAAAGACGTGTCCCAGCGTGTTCGACGTGTTCGGAGAACATAATGCGAGCACGATTAACGCGAGCGATTCGATCGGCAGATACTAATAAAGCAACTACGAGCCGCGGTGTGGACGTACGAGGATATACGGCGAGTAATACCGTAGCGAACAGGCCCTTTCCGCTTGCCAGAGCACGGCGAGTCCCACGGTAATAAGGGACCTGGATTCTGCCACCGCGAAGAATATACGACACCTGTCCGATAAGCGTACGTGGCAACGCACGTGGCCGGCCGTTCGCAATGCGGGTATTGCAAGCGTTACTAAAAGAAAATTAGCACTCGTGTGTAGATAACTACAAAAAAATGCGTTTCGGGTTTCCTTCGTGTCTGCCTTATCAACGTATACGAGTACGACCCTCAGATAGAAACCGAGAAACACGAAACAATTATCTTAACTTTGAAATTACATGCGAACACATTTCTAACTCTATAAGATATATAAGATACATATATTTTCTAAAATGTATTAAATAACATATATATAATAGATAAATAAAGTAAATTATTAAATTCATTACTTAACCAAATATTTAACCAAATATTTGGCTTTGGTATTATATGCTTTGCAACTAATCAATGATACTCCATTGGTTGAATACGACGCAATTTGGTCTGGTTATCACAAGGATGTTAGTACGAATCGCTAATTGCACGTGAAAGGCGACAGAACGCTCCGAATCCGAGATCCGTCAAAGACGACTATATTAGCAAGACCTTGTGACATAAAGCGGATGGACATCGTGCTATTGAGTACCAGAACAAGGATGCAGTGTGCCTATAGTTGTGGATTAGAATACTATCCACGCGCCGACGTACAATCTCGAAGTGAGCAACGCGAACGAGAAACGGCACGAAGGGAGCTTAGGAGTTTCCGCGAAACGACTTCGAGAAACGTACGACACGTTGCTGCAAACCGAGCTCCCGCTGGTACCGCTGTCGAGTACAAGTACCAGAAGCGAGTATCGCGAGATGTATGAGAAGCCGTAGGCTTCTAAGCTACGTGCGGAGGTGTCCACCTAAGATACTAAGAAGTCTAACGAGGAAGGAGTTATTCTCCCTGCGCTCAAGAAAAATGAATTTGAAATAAACTCTCGCGCAGCGAAATATTTTCAAACGTATTTCCACATTCGCGCATCGATTCCCGAGTTTTAACACGTTGACATTTTAACTTTATGTACCATTTAATATTATTATCCGGACCGTCGCACGGATCTCAAGCGCAAGCGTTGAGCTTACGTTCAATTGGATTTTCAATTATCCTGCCGCATAAAATCGGATTGGCACATGTAAAGTGCAACGTCACGTTAAATGCAAACGAAAAAAAGGTACGCGATGGCAGCGATGCGACGACATCCATAATCGGACAGGTGAAATCGTTCGTCTACGATCGAAGAGCCACATACACGTATATACATGATGCACGAGGGAGCGATGTCCTCGATCGATCGCCGATGCATTTTACGACCTTTGTCTGACGCGGCACCGTCCGTATTTCTGTCCGACACGCAACACCCGGCCCCCCGACAACGTTTGCCGGTCAAGGAAGGTCACGGAGGGAAATTCCGCGGGCTGGTCAACCACTTCGTGTGAGATCGGGGGAAGGTTTAATAAGCACCGTGTCGTGCCTCTTGTCATACTGTCACGTATTTCTCGTGGGATGCACCGTGCCGGTACAAGGAAGTCTCGTTGCGCGAGAGGAGATAGAGAAGTTAGCTTCGGCCCCGCGTACATAATTTCACCAATTTCCCTTCAGCCACTAACAATCCTCGCTCTAGGCGCCTTCATAAACATCGTCGTACAAGAATGTGAGATATATTGTGTGAGAAACATCGCCTGGGCACATCTTCGCTCTATACAACACGAGCCGAGCTTTGGATTTATTTGAAAAATTAGCTCTTTATGCAAAAAAATGAATTTAATTAAACGATGTACCTACACGCTGTTGAATTTCTTTTTACATCAATATTAATGTATATAAGTATAATTTTTGCTAGCAATGAAAATGAATGTTACCGTAACACTAATTTATGCGTAATTGATCGAGTCTGGCAAAATGAAAGAAAACAATGAATTTTTTGCTGAAAAAAAAAAACAAAATTTATATGAGTGAGAGAGATAGTCGGAAATTCGCGATTTAATGGTCCAATTTAATAAGGCAGACTTCGAAGCGCCTCGTTGATCGCACCAGACGAAAACATCAGATCTCGCCGAAGTAGAGATCTGCCTCGCCGAGAGAAGAGAGAAAAGGGCACGCCGCGTGTATAATTCCAGTGATTTCCTGCTAGCTAACAACCACGAATACGTGCAAAAACCAGTCTGCCTCTTGGCACAGATATGCTTTTTTTTGCGCGTTAATCTACTGAATTCAACAATGTAATCACCGTGATCTCATCAGCATAAAAAAAAAGCATTAAAACCTTCCGACTTCTTCATAAAAGCTTGAGAAGCATTCTGGGGAATATAATTAACGATTATACATCTTTTGTGGCCACGTTCTGTGGTCTCGGCAATAAATTAATTATATACCTCGACAAATCATTTTCGTTACTTATTCAACTGCCAATTCAACAACCTAAATCTGACGAAACTGCAATGACGATATTACGGAGAAGGGGCAATAACGATAAGCATCGTGCGCCGGGCGCAAACATGAACGACCGTTCGCGTGCGTATGTGCGTTAGCTTTCCACGCGCCTCACGTAAACGTATCGACAGGCTCTCAATCTCTCTCGCGACCGCGGGCACGGGAATTGAATTTTTCACCGGCCGTTAATTAGTAGTATAGAAATCGCTAGCGGCGGACGCGCCGGACCGAGCCAACCGATAATCACGGTGGACAATGAGCTGCAGCGGTAATCGTAAAAAATATCGCCAGGTGTCGGCCGTGGCCCCGGAGCCGGAGTGATTATGCAGACTGTCCGTCTAGAAGGCTCGCGAGATGGGGGCAGGTGGGGAG
>VBVQ01001932.1:0-29143 GCA_011636635.1 Tetramorium simillimum | reverse complement strand
CCCTTTCTGCCGCGCCGCATTTCCCGTCGCCCTTACCATCCCGACGTCTAGCTAAACTCCCTCCGCGATATTCGAGTAACTTCCGCTCCGACGAGGCAGCACGAAACTGCAACGACGTGTTTGGACGTTTGACTTACAGGCTCGGAAACTTGTTTATTCGCGTTGCGCGAGACGCGCGCGAGCGCCCGGCGACGCGACGCGGGAAATGTATGGAATCGTCGGCAACTCTTACAGACACCCCGCGCGAAAACGGAAACTTCCGCCGCCTGCGCCCGCCCCGGCGCGAGGGGGCGAAATAAGAATCGCGAGTGGAAACGGCAGTGGCGGCGTAAGTCATCGTCGCTATAAAAATACGTCATCGTCTCGCAAACGCCTCGATAGTTGCGTCGCGGTTTCGTCGATATTCGCGGGTAGTAAAACTCGCGCAAACTTGGGAAACATTTCACGTACAACTTCTGAGCATGAAATGCCTCGGAAATTGCCGACATCCCAGTATCGCGCCACGTTGACGTACTTTCGTTCCTCCAAGAAATCAGACACTCGCGATGTTATTGAAAAAAAAAATAAAAAATAAAAAGAAAGCAACCATCTAGATAAATATAGCAAAAAGCGACGCGATAGTTTTAATAAACGTTACCGCAAAATAAATCGTTTGACGTAACGAATTTCTGGCTCATGTGCCGCTCGATGGATTGGATTGAAGGCAAATTTCATTACGAATTTCGTTCGTTCTTCGGTCGCGATTGTGATTTTGTCCCCCGTTCGTTACGCGATCGTTGGATTCACGCCAAATTGCTCGCGTCTTTCGTCATGCGGTTGCGGATTCACCGCCAAATTTTTCACGTCGCCGGGCGAACGAGGATCGATCACTCGCGATCGACGTGCAAACTAGCGGCGTCTTGAAAATGAGTATTCTTAACGTTGGCCGCGGAGCTTTTCCTCGCCGATAAGACACTGATTTATTACTCCGGTCGCTGTAGAGTAAACAGTTCTGCGCAACACCGAGCATTAATCTGTAACCCATTAAGCGTGCGCCGACTTTTAATTAATTATTTTCCCCAGATTTGCTGCCTCCCCCCCCCCTCCTCCCTAATCGACCGGAGCCAAAAGCGCGAAGTACCGAAAATAAATGCGACTGGCGGTCCTTTTACTTTGTATGCGTCATCGATCCCCGCCGTGGCGCCGACGGTTCACCAACAATCGATCGTTTCTCATCGCCGTCGATTCGAAAACTTCTGCTGGATGCGTAAAGTAGAAATTTATGGGATTGCTGGATTTAATGGATCCACTTTGTGTTGCGTAAACGCGTTGAATGACGTGATTTCACGAGCCGCGATCAAACTAAAATTTCGAATCACGAGCAAACAGCGATGCAACATTTCACTTTTTAAGATCAAAGGCAAAATAATTATCTACATTTAGAACGCAATTCCACCAATCAAATTACGATAAATAAAAATCACGTTTTAAATAGTGTATATATATATATAGTATATTGTATAAACTTCATCATTAAAGTTATAATAATTGCCTATTAGTTTTGTATTCAAAGTTTGAAATTAAAAAATAAACATATGTTATATAAATGTCTACACGTTTTAATTTTCTTAAATTCTGTATCATTATAATAAAACTTCAAAAACTATCACTATATATGTCTCGCAATGAATTCATATCTCATGACTTTAATAAGAAAATTCCATTAAAATTGGAATATTACTCTCAAGGAAAAAGAGGATTATTATTTATGCTATCTACAAAAATAAATATGGATTATAATCGCATGACTCTTTCAAGAAATAGAACTAAGACATTGTATATGTATATTGCGGAGACAATTTCCATTTCCTACGCACAATTTCGCTCTCTCCGCAGACCCCACTTTCGTTCGCGCTTTTTGTCCAACTCGTGCTTTAAACAGAGAACGTCAGTGCGTCAGCTTTAATGCCTATTAGCCACGTCGGAAATTGGACACGCCATAAAAATTTCAGTGTGGAGAGATGACGAGAAGAGAAAGAGAGAAAGGTGAGGCCATCGGGGAAAGAGAAGAGAGGATGAGAGGATGAGACGAGCGAACGAGATGGAAGGATGGTCGTGCACGACGATGAAGAAGAAGTAGGAAAAAAAGAGAAGTCGGAATAGTTGAACGTGCCAGAAGAAGACGGCGTGAGAGGCGAGAAGGAGCCAAAGGAGAACATGAATGTAGGAAATCTCGACGAAAGCTCTCTAACAAAGACGTTTTATATTTTTATATTTTGGGGGAAGAGACAGAGGGGTATTCCGAGTGAGGTTTATGGTACTATTACTCTGTTTGTTATTGCAGCAAATATTACTATCACGGAGTGTACGGAGCCGAAGAAGAGTCATCCCCGCAAAAGGAGCACGTTTGCGTGAAGACGTGTACTTTGTTGGACGGGCAAATATGATCTGTTGTCTACTGTTGTCTACGCGCAAAGGATTGTTCCACTGGACGGCTTAAAACAGTGAAACTTTCACGATACGAAGAGATATTTCTCGCACATGTCTAATCTTAGATTTTCTTGTTTCGCTCAATACATAAATTAACAGTTTCCAGAGAACAAGTTACGAATAAAAATCCATCCAGTAGTAATATAAAAAATAAGTATCTATTATGTAAAACTGTGTAAGATATTAAAAACTAAATAATTATAAATTATCTAAATGTTGCACTAACGCGAGAATAAAGAAGCGAGTAACTTAGAGAAGATTATTTTATTCAACAAAGAACTCGAAAAATGAAACAAAACTACATATTTTTTTTCTAAAAATAATTGCAAGAAGAATAAGAAAAAAAGAACGAAAGGGAGATTAAAATAATCATAAAGTAAGAAGTTCAAAAGCAAAGAGATTCTACATATAGCAATAGAGGAAAAAGAACCGGCTTTTAATGGAAATTCAATTTAAAAAATCGGTGGAGAAATGAATAATCAAACGAGACAAGACTACGAGTCCTAAGCGCAATAAACGATAATTGGATGCTTAAGACAGGTTGAGAGTTATCATCGAAGAAAAAAGTTAAATGCCATTCGTTGAAGATTGCAAACAATATTGGTGAAATAATCCAATTACTTACATTTCTAATTGAGATCGTGTGACTATACTGAAAACATGTTCTCTAAGTATTTAATTTGTAAGAAATATGTCTGTTTCCAGCCCGATATCGCTACTTCTTATGTCTTATAATAAATAGGCCATCTATTTGTATAGTAATTTTATGATATCCGGGGTGCATTAAAATATTGATTAAAATAAAAATAAAAACAAGCTTAAATAAAAGAAAATTCTATTGACTTTAATTTCCAATTTTTTATATCCCTCTGAATTTATCCTCATTCTCTCCATGTTTTCTGATATTAAATTTTCCTTCAAGTATTTTTTTTAAATATTGTTATATTACAACAGAGACGCTTTACTTAATTATGCTATCTCTCTTTTATAATCTTACTACCATAATAATGAAAATAAGACTATTAAAGATAATGAAATTTTTATTAGAAATAGCTGAGCGTAAAATGTTCTTCCTTTCTCGATAATGTTAAAATTAAATAAAACAGTATTCAACTTCGACGCCCACGCATTAAACATGAACAGGATTGTTATTCTTATTTCACATCACTTGACGCATGGTAAAAGTCTCAAGACAACTAATGAAATTTCTCTTGCCTCGAATCTCATCGTATTACTCGATCTCTCTTCGACATGCGAATAGGGTCGATCGCTCAACAAGAATTCCCCAGGGTTATAAACCTTCGCTTTCATATTTTTATACATCCTAATAAATATCTTATCTACATCAAGTATCGGCGTTTTATAGCCAACAAACTTGGGCCGCACGGCGAAGGAGGCATTTGCGACGAGCTAGAAGCCAGAAATAAATGGCAGTCGAAAATCCTACGACGTCGATAACAGACTCCGAAATTAGCTAGCCGTACCGAATTCCCAATGGAGATTGAACGGGCTCGTTGCGCCTCTCCTATCGTGAATAACTACGTTTAGTACGCCAAGCGGTAAATGGGCCCGCCAGTAAACGGTCGAGTGTATACATATATATATGTATATCCGTCCATAGAAAATCCCAGTAGCCCGGAATTGCAAGGAAACACGTGATAATTAAAGTTACAAAAATACAATGGTTAAAAGATCGAGTAGGTTTGAACGAGAACGAGAAAATGGGACGAAAGGACAGATCCGCCATCCGACGGACGGTACTTTCATTGTAATTATCTTCGTAATTATCCATTGCTATGCAACAAAGAGAAAAAGGATCACGAAAGATGCTCCTTACATTAAATAGAAATATCTCGAGTGTACAATGATCTTCCAAGCACGCCTCCAGCTTCATGAAATGTTCAGCAATTCTATGGAGCGAAACGCGACGAATTAATCGGAATACTTGTCATCGTTATTCCCTTGTGCTTAAACATTATCCCAATGCTCTTAGGAACCTACCACTAAAGGATATATACTGTCCAAGAAGCTAAGCGCTATCTCTAAACTACAGGTACTAGAGACCAAACAATGCAGAATTATATAGTTAAGCGAAACTGCGAATTAGACTATTCTGTCTGCAGTTTGACTTTAATAATTTAATTAATGCACTTTTTAACAAATCAAGAATGTAAATATAATAAATCTTATTCGTCATAAAACAACTTTTAAGATAATTTATAATTTATGAAATGTCAATACGTTTAATATATGCTAAAAATTCTAATAAATGCAAATGAAAATGTTGCTTATATTTTAAAGAGCTGTGCAATAAGCAGCAATACATTCAACTACTTTTCCGACTGTAGAGAGAGAGACTTGGAAATCCATTTCACAACCTCAACTGAAAATGGCAAACTTAAACGCCCGCGAAACGCAATAAACTTACCAACAAGCTTATCGGTCGTACTGATACGCATGATCGATAGTCGACGCGTCCGCTCGAGCAGACGAATTCGCGAACGCGAATCTAATGCAAATCTAAGAAAATGTCGCCAACAGAGAGCGTGATTGTTGGCGATGCCAAGAACTCATCCGTAAAAACGTCATCGTAAGCAAGAGGAAAGAAAGAGAGAGAAACATGCTATCCAACGTGTGCAGCATTTTGCGAGAGCGAAGCAACCTCACATTGGTTATCGATTGGGAATGACTTTCACGCAAACGTGTCAGAAACGAGAAATACGATAAACGTGATAAGAGGCGGTCGACGATGTTGAAGAAGGGCGAGAGAAAGAACGAAAGACAGGGAAAAGCCATGCGAAGAAAGTCTTCGCTTCAAAATTGCAGTCTTCTGCTCGCGGCGACGATCGACGTTCCACGATAAACGAGAGGGAACGACGACGACAACGACGACGACATCGTCTCTCCACCGAAAACGGCCGCGCCTGTTTCCCACCCGTTACCCGCGGGAATGGAGGACAAGGGAGCGATGAAAAATGGGGAAATAGAATTTAAGAGCGAACATCGAGAGAACGAAAATATCCCCGGATCGAAGGCGAAAAAGGATGGATCGCGATAATTGAAAGGCAGCATGCTTCTAACGAAACATCGCGACGCAACAAACAGAAAGGGAGAATTCTGAAATGTATATCGCTATTCTGGCCTACATTCGCGTATTATTTCGCATATTCAATAATGTGATTAATGTGTATATCATTGGCGCAAAATTTAGATACCGAATGAAATAATAGTGGGACGTGCAGAACACAAAAATTATATATTAACATAACTGTGGATGAGAAATTGTATTGTACTATTATAATTTATTAATATTGATGCATTAATTAATTATCATTTACTGTATCGTTATATTACAAGAGAGCTACACAGCTTCTTTACTCGTAATATATTTATTTGTTCGTCTTGTTGATGCTTGAAACCTTGTTTTCTTAATCGAAAGATGATTCCTCTTAATAGAAGAATGCTAATAATTCTAGTTTGTTAAACAAAGATCACTCTCGGAATGCTCGTAAGGAGTTTTATTATGGTTTTATTAATGTAAACTATTTTGCGTTCGGTTTCAGAAACTCGACGCAAACTCCACCAAGTTAAGAAAGCGATCAACAAGCAAAGGAGTCTCGTGAACCTTGAAACTTATTGATTACTTTCTTAAAGACTCAACATTGTTAAAGCATTTTCTTTAGCATGACGCAAACTTAATCTCGTTGGTACCATATTACAACTTACGATATTAATATACGAGCTATATGTTTCATGAACGATTTTTCCTGACTTAATTTAAAATAAATTTTTTTCTTTAAAAAAAATAAAATAGAATTTTCGAGACTAATTAAGTTCCAATATGCAACTAGATAACGAAATTTTAATTTTCAATTAAAACTGAAAATTTTCAATTCAATCCCGATTTTCAATTTGAATATCAACGGTCTTATCTTGAAATTTTTGCTCCAACGTATTTTTCCTCTTTAGCTTCAAATAAATTGCGAAAAAGAAAATAGTCAGCTCAGTTAAACTCTCTACATTAAAAAGTACAAATATGTAAACTCGTAAATGAAGCAAACAAAGTCTGGAAAGAAAATAAAATAATACTAAATCAAAATTACGAAAAGCGAGAGAACGTGAAAATGCAGTCTCGCGCGGCGAAGAGAAGTGACGCGAAAGGGAGACGGAGTTATTCGCCACCGGTGTCCCGACTCTCGAAATTGTATTCCTGAGCGACCGGCGATAGTAGTCGTCGATAAACGAGCGACGTTTCTCGATAAACCTCGGGAGAACATCGCTTTCGCCTGCCGATACGGTTACCCTATCTACGCTCGCCTTCTCAGATTCTCAGGTCGTTTCTACTCTCGGCGGACGAAATACGCGTCCGACCGAGCATGTTCATCGCCGACCGTAAGAATCCTCTTTCTCGAGGACGGAAAAGCCCGAAATCGGAAGACTCCGGAGGACACCGACGGAAGATGTCTTCTCAGCAATCAGAAGGTCGTTTTCCGCGAGACGGACGAAATTCGACCTGCCAAGCGTACGTTTCGCGCAGAGAGGCGAATCGGAGAAGCTGAAAATAAGCAGAGGAGAGAAAAGAACGAAAAAGACAGACACGGACGAAAGGATAGCCCGCGGGGAAAAGCAAGGGAATACGTTTGCTTCTGTTGGTGGATAGGCATTCCGTCGTGAATCTTCCCTCTCGAGATTAGGGTATTAAGTAGAGATAAATGAAAATATTATTATTTTTGTGGTTTATCCAGTTTACAGCAGGTATCATACAAGATTTCAACTTGCCAACGCAGGTTTCAATATAATAACTAATATATTTTATTTATATCTTGTGTCTTCATTTCTTATTTTGTGTTTATTATCTTGTTTTTTTTGTATCTTTACTTAATAAAAGATTTCTTTATCTAACAATATATTTCTCATAAATACATTCAAATTATATCGACAATCATCATAATTGAACGGACAAGTCTGAAATCCTGCTTTTTTTCATTGGAGGCAATCATTACCTCCATCGTTAGCTCCATCGAGTCGCACGCTGGCCAGAAGAATTTTCGTTTCGTCGTCATGCCTGTCGTTTGTGTGCCCGTAATAAAATTCGCCGTAGTCCCGGGACCGAGCGCGGGCCAATCAAGTTTGCAAAACTCAAATCTGATTACTCCAGCCTTTGAATCAGGAACAAAGGATGGAGGAGAAAAAGAGAGAGAAAGAGTTTTCATCTGAGCCGCGAAATCTAAGAGCGAATAACAGATTCTGTGTGACGAACAAGACTCTTGGTTCCTTCATGAAGAAACGGCGCATGCAGATGCGATTCTATATAGCTAGCGCTATTGTTCTTACTCCCAAATGAAAAATTACATTCTTGGTTGCCAATTACTTGTTATGCCAATCGTTTTATGTCATTTCTTGTTTTAACTTTTCGAAATTCGAAAACCCTGAATACATTTTATTCGCAACTTCACGAATTCCTTTTTAAACCATAGTTTAATTATTACTGTAATAATTTAATTTACTTCCATATTTTGATGAAATATCGAAAAATTTTACAATGTAACAATCGCAATAGAGATTGCTACCAGAACGACCAAACGATAAAATTGTCAAAATCGATTATTGGTTTTTCGCCTGATTTGGGCAAAGGAAGAAACAGCTAGCAAACGAGGATGTTATACGCGATATAACTTCTTCGATATTGAGTCTTCTTAGTGCGAACGTTCAGTTGGCGTTGAATTACTTGCTCGCCGCAAATTCGACGTGCGGCATGCATTCCACCGAATTCCGACATGTTACGTCGATATTAATGAACCGCAACCATTGGTCGAATACGACTGGGACTGAATCCGTGCTGACGCCATTTGCGAATAATGCTATTCGTACTTGAAGAAATGAAAATTCTCGGTTCTATCCAAAAGGTGAAAGCTGTCGCTAAGATAAATTACTACAATAAAATAAAATCCATTACATATAAGCTTTTCTACTATAAGGATCTTGAAGAGCATTAAATTATTACTATAGTTCATATATTATAATTTACTTCTCTTTCTTTTTTTAATATTACCGAAGAAATTACTAATTATCTGTGTATGTTATGTAATAATTAATGTATAGTAATCGTATATAAAAAAAATATCAATAAATTAATCTGCTTAATTACGCGCGTTATAAAATACAGATGATTTTATATATAAATAACAAAAAAAATAGAATAAAATTTTAGCATTCTATCTGGAGTTTCCAATACTATTTCACTATACTGAAAAAACATAAAACTTATCTATTCGTAAGCGTATCTATTCGTAATCGATATATATTGCACATATTAATTTTTCACCGCTTGGCTAAACCATTTTCCTTCATTTCCATACTGAAAACAAACACCAGCATCGGCATCGTAAATAACAAGGAAAGAGTGTTGGTGATATCAGAATTTTAACTATATAACATCCAGTAATATGCATAAATTTAAATTGCACTTTGTGCATCTGCGGCGATCTCGGAAGAGACAGCGCAAAATAGATGCGAACGCCGCGGAGTGTCCGTTTAAAACTACGGAAATAACTCATGCAAATTAAAGAACGATGAAAAAGAGCGATCCGCAAATGCCAAAAGGCGAGAGAAACGAGACATAGATGGCGGAGACAGAAACCGTAGCTAGCTCAAAGATATAGGCGCGCCTATAACTGAATGTTGCTGGTAAAAGGGACCAAGGGAAAAGAGCAGTTAGTACGAATCGCTTCGTCGGTTCCTTAGACAGAATATCTCTCCTTGATTCTACGTCTAGCAATGTTCCGTCTTACTCTCATATTTAGTACATTCGTCTCACCTCATTCTCTTTCTTTTCCACGCTTCTGGTTAAAAATATCTTTCTTGATAATTTATATCGCATTGTGTTTAGAGTTATTTACATATAATTTATATAAAAATTGTATACGGATCAAGTAAATGAAAAATTATCAAAAGGTAAATAAAATTTTAAATTAAAATTTCGTATAAAAAAGGAATTTTATACAAAATATCTTTAAAAAGTCACAATCGTGCGCTATTTATCATAATTTTTCATAATAATTTTTCATAATTAACGAAGCACATATAGCTTCAACTAGTTTGCTCACAAAGGGAGTTAATAGCACCTCAGGAGTTGTAGCCTCAGCTGTTTAAGTTTTTGCCGCGTGCGACGAGAATATTGCAATCCAGCGGGCCGTCAGAAACAACCGATTCGAGTCGCGGCATTTCCTTACTGTCCGTCTTGTGTTTCTGTCAGCAACGGAAAAGCCGTCTCTCCCAGTCGCGTGAGGCCTACTTCGATCTCCAGGAGGAGACTATTCCGACTTCCACAAGGCTCGAACCAGAAGCACCGCAGAGAGAGAGAGAGAGAGAGATAGAGAGAGGTAGAGAGGGTGAATATAACGACGCCTGCAGGACCGTCAGACGCACGCGGTTCCGTCGCGATTGTTCTGCCGCATTTACCTTCGATTTGTCGGCGCTCTATCTTCAACAAATTACCCGCATCTCTCCCCTTCCCCCGCCCCTCTTTCCCTCTCAACAACGCGCTTCCACTGCACCTGCACCGGTTCGCCTGTGTTATTGACCTGGCAACATGCTTTCCTGATTGCCTGTATTCGTACTTTGATTACGTCAACATTAATGAAACTATCCAACTTACGATACTACGTGTGAAGATGATAAAATCCTTCGGCATATCGAACGCGAAATTTTGGAGACTCTCGTTGAATCGCGATCTCAATCGTAATTTTATGCAAAACAGAAAGATATCAGAAAGCGACGCACGGATAGTACTGACCCCTTCGAGCCGCCGAACAGCAACGGGACATATAGAAGGATCCAGAAGTTCTCGAGTACGCAAAGTTCTTGAAGAAAATGGAATTCGTTTTCCTCGAACGATCTCGAGTGGGCATATACAGGAAGGGAGGTAGTGCACCGACGGGACAAGGGGATAGTTTATACCGCGATATCCAAATGCGATCGAAGAAAAGGAGGAACCCCGTTCGCACAAAGGGAGGCGAGGCGAACGAGAGACAGAAAGAGGGCGAGGGTAGTACAATGCCGTCAGCCGTACGTTCCCTCATAGGCCGCGAGACGCGAGGAAGATGCCGAAGAAGGGAAAAGTAGACATGCGGAGTGGTGCAGTGGTAGTGTAGCAATAGTAGACACGCGGAGGGAAGTGTGAGGGGGAGAAAAGACGACCGGCCATAACTTTCGATCCCTCGGCAATCTCGGTTTATAGGGACCGCCTCGCATGACAATGCGGAACGGTTCGGCAGGTGCCGCGCGCTAGAAGCCTAATTCGACCGGCGGCACATGCCGCTCGTAAACCACACCGCGCTATACCGCGCCGCACCGGAGGCCGAGGCCAGATAGGAGAGATGTCGCCGGTATGGCTTACGTCATTCGTACCCACGACGGACGCCGTAAATGTAATTTCGACGAGCGGCACTGGCGATACGAGCACCTATCTTGAAATCCAAAGAGAGCGTAACGCGGTGCTATAAAGGTAAACATAATGCCGGCCATTTGTAGCGAGAATACGAGGTGTGAATTACTTCGCTGCTCTGTGTGAACGTGACATAAACATCTAACAACTGAATTATTACTTCTTCAGTGAAAAGCAAAATTTATGTCAATGTACGAATATTCTATTCTCTCTAGTGATATATATAATATACAGTGATCTCTGCCTTTCTCTGCTCTGTACATTTTTCGAAAGAGGAAATTTATAAACGTAGAAATTTATAAAGATCAAGTTTCTAATATAAACACGTTTCTCGTTAATAGTTTTCGCATTAAGAAAACAATACAAAAAATGAAATTAGCTAATAGAAAGCTCGTTAATCGATTTGTCCCCCATAAGTAGGAAAGGGTCATAGATACAAGTTAGCTGAGGCGTGTACTGTATATAACACCGGGTTGCACCCGGGTAATGTGGTCACGACGATAAATAATATAGTGGCGGGCCTCGCAATCAAGGAGGGTCGAAATAGATGCCTAATTCGACCAAATTCGACCTGAACCTAATCGGATCAGCTCGCGCCGCTCGTAAACTACAAAGACGGCCAGCCGCAGCGGTATACGATCCATCATTCTGCACAGGATCAGGCTCCATAAATGTAATTCGGCCAAATAGAGATACCGTAGACTGACACGTAACGGGAAAAGGTTAATGAGAAATACGAAAGGAGACGTATGTGCCATGCAATAATAATCGAATGACGTGGTTAATGTGCTCCCACTCGGTTTAATATGGACACGACCGTGTTTGATTCTATTTTTACCTTTTTCCGCTCAATCGTATTAAACGCGATGAGCTATCGACGACTAATCGAAGGACTAGGAATACGGTAATATGTGACATTTAGCTGGCTCGCCTCCGCTGCTGCTGGTATTTCCAACGATTCGAAATCGATATTTTATTCAATGAAGAGGATTAAACTCAATATAAACACGCAAAACTCTTTTTTTTTATGGATAGTCAAATTGTACAAATTTGTTTTAATCAAATTACTGTCAAATAGTAGCGACATATGAAACATAGAAACAACTTAACGTCTATTTATATCGTTTCAGTAAAATCAATTTTTGTGATGGTACAATCCTGTTTCCCTTTACGATTAAAAAGACCATACCGGCGGCTAAATCTAAACGTCAAAGGGCAACATTTAATTTGGCTTCGCCCACTTGATAACCCCCCAGGCCATATGGCGAATGCAAACTCAATACTTCGCTTGACTGTCGCGAATGGTGCGAACTAATCGACTAAAACGTAGGAAAATATGGAAAAACCATACGTTTCATTCACCGAGCGGACTATAAAATTTTATCCAACTGTAAATTTTATTTTATTTAAAAAAAAGTATCTCTAAGTTTTACGTTTGCAAGAAATAAAGAATTGTATAAATTTTGCTTTTCATAATTAACGTGTCAACAGATAAATTTTACTTGAAATATTTGCATATAAATATATGTCTAACTTAAAAAAATTGCAATAATTAATAATCCTCCAATCTTAGTTAAAAAAATTAACTTTAAAATTTATATCAATAGATATTAAATGTGTAATGAGGAATAAAGAAACAAATCATAAAGAATCGTCGGAAAAAATTTATATTAACCGTCTACTCACATATAAAAGTATATTTTATACGCTCTTTCTCCAGAATTAATTCGATTCCTTTCAGTGCTCAGTACTTTCTCAACCTGGTGGTCTAGAGTCTTCGCCCTGACCGCCTCGATCGACGTCAAGAACCATTTCAAGTACTATCCACGTACCATGGGCACGATTAGAAAGTTCGTCATGCGGGAGGACGGCAGTCCGTCGACAATTTGTCGCGCGAAACTTCAATTTCCCGTGAACTCTGCGACCCTCTCTGTAACTTTATTGTCGCAACGTCTGCTAACGGGCAGAAGGGAAAGGAGGGCGAATCGAGTGGGAATGGAACAACGAGCTAAGTAAGAGGCGGAAGAAGAAGGCAGCATCCCTCCCGAAAGCTACGGTCGCGCGCGCGTTTACCAGCACTCAGAGAGACTTCGCCGAGCTCGCTCGCTGGAAGAGCCGAAAGCCCGAGTCTACAATTCTGTCACGTACGCGTCATAAGTCCTTCGCGCCTTTAAGTAAGAAGTAACATCATGCCGTCCCCGCTATTCCGTGTACTCGTGTCCCTAAGTATCTCGCGCTCGTCTACGTATATATGATTTATCACAAGCGCTGCCGGGGAGAAGGCGGGAACGCTAATGCCGCATGGAAACGATAAAACGTGAACAAGGGTTATAGGGTTAACAATGATATCCGGGTTACTCCGAGTTCGATTCGGCAAAAAGCTGACGCAATCAATCGCGGGACACGGCAGCTCGTAAATTTACAACACCGGAAATGAACAGCTTGATCCTGCCGTCGATCTATATCAAAGTAGTACCCGTATGCGCACGTGTGTATGTGTGTGTGAGTATATGTTACCCAAAGTCCTCCCTCTCGATCTCGTAAAACCCCAGCTTACGACGCTCAATCGGAGTTGACCTAAAAAATTCTGGCCGGGGACGTTCTCGCGTTGTCCGGCGATCGCGTAAAGTTTCCGCCTCCGTCCCGAGCTGACTCGGCGTAGTCTGAAACTCCGTTCACGTGCGCGTCATAAGTCCTCCACGTCTTTAAGTAAGAAGTAACGTCGCCGCGCCGCCGTATGCTTCACGAGCACCACGAGCGCCTCTCTAAGTACTCGGGGAGGCTTGGGCGGTGTGTTGCAACCCGCCCACCTATACACACACCTTGTCGCACGCTCCTCAAGAAGTCGCCTAGGTATAGGCGTGAGCAGCGAGGTGGTGGCGGCGACGGTCGAACGAAGACGCCGAAGGTGCTAGAAGGTTCCGGGAGATTCGGTCGGGAGGTCGGCGTGGAGGTGGCGAGGGTGGTGCAAGGGTGGCTTGGTAGCGCCTTACGCCGGAGTTCACTTGACGAGGAGGTGGTGTGCGGCGGTCAGGCGTGGCCGGCATACCAAATCCGTGGGGTATTCTGGTCATGTAGTAGGTACGGGGGTCCTAGCTTTCCAAGAGAGCGACTTGCCTACCACTCTCTCTCTCTCTCTCTCTCTTCTCCTGCCTCTCAGTCTCCTACATTTTGCTCGTTCGCAAGCTACCTCTCGGTAGGATGGGTGGGGTAGTATTAATTGGCTTACGAGGCGACACTCATTAGCACTTTGAGTACGAGGGGTTGAGCGGACAAGGGAGGTGAGAAACACCCTCCGGAGGCGTTGCTCGAGGCTACCTCGCGTCACGCGCCTTCCTGCAGACTCTCTGCCTACCACCCGTTTCCGTCGAGAGTCGTTCCTCGCCTCGAGGCGAGATAAAGAGAGTCGTGGTAATACCGTAGTCGAACACTCGATATCGGCGAGTCATTTACGGAAAGGCCACGGTCTACACATAATTAGACTGTATTTTTATTTTTAGTCGATGATGACTCTCCGCGCAGACCATATACCTCGGTGTTAATTTGCGATGCTGCCGGATATCTAAAACGATACATCACTGTAAAGCTCGTTATATCGTGGCGTAGCATTTTAATAAGAAAAATCGGAGGCCGCGATGAAGAACAGATTGGAAGACTATCGAAACGGCTATCACCCTTGAATTGTCTCTGGCGTTCTCCGTTTCATCGATAACACTCGTCGAACCACTCGGTGGTGTCTGAATGTAACAGGATGAAAAACGGAACGATCGATTCCCCGCGCTCTTCCGGGATCGTTCTTGATTAAGTGTGATTCACTCGACGTTCTAAATACAACTCGACACGAGATAATCGAAACGAACTTTCAATTTGTTCGTTATCCAAGCGAGATACTCGATTTTTTTACCAATCTACACGAGTGCTTGTTTTCCGCGTTTCTCATATTCCCGGAAAGCATTCCTATATGCAGATCTCTGATTAATATGTTTAATTAACTCTATAAAAATATATATGATATCTCTCAATGTACGACAATATACAATGAAGTGAAACATTTGTAATAATAGGTTGACCTAAAAAAATTATTCTCGCCGAAGCACTCAAGAAGTGCTTTTACAGAGCCGGTAATATCCCCGGTACAATAATAATCCATATTTTAGAAGTCAGTCCGCCAGTTCGTAAACCGCTCTCGCTCCTCCCTCCCTTCCATTCCGAAATCCTCTTCTTCCCGCCGGTAAAGCCTTAATTCGCACGAGTCGAGACGAAATTATGCAGAATCTCGGAGCGCAACGGGGCAACGATCTACATTTCAGCGTACGACGAAAAGATACGGGCGGCGAGATTCGCGCGGCGGGAGGGAAGAAGAGAATCGGGGATGGAAAAGGATGGAGGGGGAGGGGAGGGAACGGATTGCGGCCACGGAATATTTCGTGGTTGTCTGTGGATTTGCGCCGTTGCGGTCAACCCGATACTCCGAACTCTCTCAGTAGATCCAATTTGATCGGAAGACCGCAACGTCTCTACGGCCGACCTGGTGTAGAAACGGACAATGTGTGTACGCCATGCACGAGATAACCCTTCGAAATGCTCAAACCCCCGTGCATCTCTCTGCTCTCGCAACCCACCACCCCACTCCGTCTCTCTATTTCGTCTCTCTTTCTCTCACTCACCTCTCCCCAATTCTCCCTTTCTCTTTCCCTCTGCATATGTATGTGTGTATATACATATATATATACATATATATATATTCTACACACGCTCAACTCCCCGACTCCGGTAGTAGACAATGTTGCTCGATAAGGCATTGTTCCAGCGCGGTCTCGGGCTATACGAGCCTCACCAGGCTACATTATCATCCCTTCGCAACGTTACTGCCCTAAACTTCGCTCGTCTGGCACTACCTGGTCATACATATGCGCATCGCAAACGCGCTTTCTTTTTGTCCGCGTACGTAAACGTTACCGCTTTTGTAAAACTTGACAAAATAGAAACGAGATAAGTATCACAATGCATTTTTACAATTGGTCAAATTTCCATTAGGATTTTTTAACTATACACATAAATCGACAAACAAATTGACATATTTTCGTAATAACTGATAACGACGTGATAACGATCTATTACGTGAAACTAATATCAGGTAGGACACAGAAAAAAACTTATTCACTAAATTCTTTCGTAAAATAATGAATGTTTATAGCACTTTTGTAAATCAATAAATATTTCAACATAATAAAAAAACTACAAATTCAAAACTATAACTCATTTGTCACACCATTTATTCTATCACAGGGCGTATCTATGATAGACGGTGCTTTTGTCAAGTTTAGAAAGAGAACATATACCGAGTCTGACAGTTTAAATCTTTGCCGCACTTAATACGTTGCAAAACAGCATTGTCAACGTTCGTCGATATTTAATCATCGACCCGTCAATCATTCTGAATTTTGTGAAACTGTTCACGCACACATATGTCATTGAGTTTCCATGCATCGTGTTATATCACGCCCTTGCCTCAATTAAAACGTAGATTCACAATTCATTCCCTTTGCCGGCCGAATCATTTCGTATATTGTTGCTCCGCGCATCTGACGCAATAGGGGCCGGCTACGGCAAATTTTAATGTCGATAGAAGCTTTCCACTTCATACATATGTATGCGCGCATCAGTATGAATAATCCTTCACATTGGCTACAGCTATGACCATAGAGGAGCCATCATCCATCGTCATATCGTTAGAATAGTAAAGATAACACCTGTCAGTTCCGTCAAGCGCCCGAATACATTATAACGTATGATCGAATTTTAAAATCCAATTATGCAATATTTTTAAATATCATCTCAGCGTACGCGTTTTTTTCCACGATGCTACTTTTCAATTCCAAATTAAAGAGATGTTAGATAAGGCGCGGCAGTAGGGGAAATGCTCGTAAAAGTATTGAGATGATAATCGCTGAAGCAACCCAAGCCGGAGAGTAAGCTGCGTCACGTTCTCGCGCGCGCGCGATTTGCATTCACACATTAGAATTTGGCATCCGCTTGGAAACGACGCACTATTACACGGCGAGTTCGCATTCATAGGTAATGAACCGCGCGTGAAGGTGCTCGCGTCCTCCCCAGGCTATTCAACGTAAAGTGGAAGAAGGAAGAGAAGAGAAGAAATCGCGCACGATTGCAGGAATACGCGGTGACGGCTCGCGAGCGAGGTACTTCCCCCCCTCGGAGTCGAGCAGGAAATCCACGTTCGCAGCTGCACGAGCGCGAGCATGCACGCATGTCATATTATTTTCCATCGACGTATCGCCGCTGCCAAAGGCAGCATCGGTGTACACGCATAATTTTTCAATTTACCGTCGGAGAGCCGACCGCAATCATGCGACGCGCACATGGTGCCCGCCTACGACAATATACGCCGGCGGCCTTCGCCGACGACGATATCTCCGGGCCGGGAAAACGACCCGAGAAACGTGTCGAGATGGTATCGGCAATAATCGCAATAATTGTAAATTCTAATCGCGGATCGATGAAGCGTTAATGAAGTTTCCGTTAGTCTCCGGGGTTCGTAATCGACAGTGACTTAACATACCGTACACCAACACGGCCATATACATTCGCATTCTTATCAAGAACGGAAACGCGGCTCGTTGAGGAAGGAGGCTTTACGAAGCGTTGATAAATCGAGCTCGCCTGCACGCCGCCGCTTAATGTACGCCCCGATATGGAGGCCCCGAAGGCGGAGACGAAATTGGTTTTGCGCGACGACGACAACGACGACGACAAACTGGATTTCCCCCGACAAACAAAACAGATGCATCGATAAAACTTTGTCGAGGGCGTATCGCACGGTATTTTTAGCGTCAAACACGTTGCATGTTAGCCCAATAAATACTTTCGACCCTTATTGCATTCGCCTACTTGTAATCTGATATGAATACTATCTGATATAATACTGAAAATTAAATTGACGACTGTATAAAGAGAAATGTAAAGCTGTAAATTATTTCTTAATATTTTGTAAATGAGATACGCATGAATTCAATAAATTTTGCATAAATTTGGATTTAAAAGATTTTTAATTTTACATTACAAAGCCACATGTATTTATAAAATATCTAGACTCCATTGCCAATGCATTTGACATTTTTGTATAATACTCAAATACGGCCATCAACATATTTAAAGAAATATGCGATAATCATAAAAAATTCTGCATACACGTCTACAGTGGCGAGGCATTCAAGATATCTGCTCATAATCATATCGGTTCTTGTATCAAGAATCGTGAAGTATCGCATATTTACAGGGTCGACCTGTCCCACCGCGGTTTGCTCGGCGCGTCCACTGAAATATACAAGGTCGGATAGAATCTTCTATTCCACGTAGAACGGCCGGACGAGGGTGGCGTAGCGCGCGCGGGTTCTCGAACATTACATATTGACGAGTCTGGAAGGTTTCGTGGGGCAGGGCACGGGTACGGACGGAACGACATGACGCAAGAGCGGAAGTCCAAAAGAAGGAAAAGAGAGAAGAAGCGGAAAGGAGAGGCGACGGTGGAAGGAAAGTCGCTCGGCCGGAGAGAATCTTCCGTAGTGCGGCCACGTAGTCGCCGTTTGTCGATCGTACCGCAATAATTCCTTATTGCTCCTCCAACCCCTAACCTGACCCTAACCCTAACTCCTTCTTTTCTTTCTCGCCGCTCCTCTTCCTCTTCTTCCTCTTCTTCTTCGACATCTTTCCCTCTTCCCGCCTCGTCCTCGTTTCTGTCCCCGCCGCGTTCGGCTACTCTCATCCACCTCACGTCCGGCCGCCCTTCCGCATCCAATCCTTACCGCCCCTCATCATCTTCTACTTTCGAAAGGGTTGCGAGGATTAACGGAAAACCATTAAATCTGGCACGATCGAAGGATCAAGCGGACAAAACGATAACGTGCCTCGTGCCATAACGCGCGTTCCAGTTCATGAGTCGCCTTTCCCCTCTCCCCCCTTCTTTGCTATACCGCTAAAAGTAATAATCTCCCGAAACGAGTTATATGCTTTCTTCTGAGGACTCGCTTATTTCGGACCGTCTCAAAAATAAAATCGATTTTATAGAGATGGTTTTTCCACATATCCAGAAATCTTACACGATAAAGCTTCAATTTTATACCAACGTTCAGTGAAATCATCGTCAACTAATATAATCAAGCAAAAAATTGTTTTCTATATTGCGAACTTATAATTAAGACTCGGAAATTTTTTAAATTTTAAGTACTTAAGTACTTTAAAGCAGTTGTAAAAACTGTGTGTCCGATTAACGTTCAGAGACATTTATGAACACTGAAGGATACATTTGAGATTTGCATACATGTTTATAGCAAAGTCAACGTGGTAGTATCGCGGTCATCATTGAATTAGTTAAAAGACTATTAATGACACGCTAATAACCAAGCGCATTATGACATATTGATCGTAGGCGTGGATCCATAATAGCTTCCTACGCCATGCTGCTACGCGCCCGTCAAACACATCAAATGTGAAGGACAACCGGACTGACACTGAATACGAATCGACCGCAATTATTACCGTTTTCACAATTTTTGAGAATAATAACTGAGAATATTGCTGTCTTTTAATTCGAGTAGACTAGATTATTCGTTTAAAATTGTAATATCTCCATGATAATTGAAGATAAACGATCACATTTATGAAAGGATAAAAAAATACAAGTTTTACTTACATTAACGCAGACCAAATAACCACAAGCTCAAATAACAAAGACATCGACTCACCTGCAACAAAAAGAAATCGATATGGTTAGTATAAATTATATATAAGATGCTCTCTTAAAATAGAATAATTCATAAAGAAACTCTCAGCATTTTCTGCAGGATATTATATTTTAATCGAGTTACAACGGCTATATTAATAAAATATAATAATAGTCAAGAGTGAAAACTAAATTTCTCTAAAAGTCATCTATTATTCGTTATCTGTTCATTTTATTTTACAGTCGCTGCCGCAAACTCAAGCCGAACGTGCCGGAAAGATGTTCCGAAGTTATGGCGGAACAGCCGCGAACGCTATCAAGGATACCGTGGCGAGGCGTATGTTACATGAAGCTATGTAATTACAGTCCGGGCCGATATTTTCTCATAAACGTCACTTAACGCTCCGTGGCGGCACCGTTTGCCCAACAACGTCGTCCTCTCGAGAAGCGCATGCGACGTCGGTAGTCGCTGACTTTGTCGTCGTTACTGGCCACTGGCGGCGGGGAAGCTTGCCGGCCGTCAAGTCACCGCAGAAACTTATTCCTCCGTTCTATTTGTAAATTAAATACGGTATCCCCTACAATTCTCGCCGTCTTACGCGAGCTGAGTATGAGATATCACGCGCTGCTAGTGAGACGGACGCACTCGCCGTCATTTATCGTGCGCATTTGTCGGTACGTGTGCTGGAACGTGACAAACAGCTTTTAATCTCAACCTACAATGTTCTCACCGAGACTGAAACGAGAACAATTTGACTCCACCGTAGAGTTGCGAATCGTGGCATTTTCGTACCCCCGACGTCGAAAACTTTTACAATCTAGTACTCTAAATTCATACGTATTATTGGAAAGCTTGACACTGGCAACGTTGTAAAATTTCTAAATCATTGACTCCATCTCGCGCCATTATTTTTGATCGCCGCTTTTCGAAATAGCGCGCAGAACTCGGGACATGCCTAGCAAAAACGGCGAAAAGAACGCTCGGCAGGAATAAACGCTTAAAGGGCGGCAAGTGGATTTTTCTTCGGTCGGTTATTACGACATCACCCGGTGTACTCGAGAAAACGGTCGCGTCTAACCGCCACACTGAGCGGCGGTTAGGTCACGTTGTCGTCGTTGGAAATATAGATGATAAACTCAGGAAATATGGCTGGGATTCTTGCAAATTGCAAGTTACAATAACAAAGTGGCTGTTCCGGCGCGACGCTCGTAACTACACTTCAAGCAAGTATTCTCGCCAGGTACGTGGTATTAAAAATACAGGCGTTATAAGCCGTGGCGACCGCACACATATTAGATTATCGCGCACCCGTGTACGTACAACAGCGGACTTTCAAATTCCTAAATATGGAGCGATACTCAAGAGAGTGTCATATACATGATGACATTAAAACTTTCGAGAAAAGAAATGATAAAATATCTTTTAAATATTTCAGATCGTCCCGACGGTCAGGACGAAAATCTCGATCTTTTCGCCAAGTCCGTCATTGCGCCGCGAAAACAATGCAAAATTAAAGTGGGATCCTAAAAAAAAGAAAGAAAGAAATTCCGCGCGATTGTCGAAAACAAAGTTTGTCGCAGCGTAGGCGAGGGCATACTCTTTTCCTAACAGATAAATTGCGTTGCACTTCAAGCAACTTCGCCGCGAGCTCGATTACGTAACGATGAAACATTTTATCGCGCGTGGGTACGGGGAGTGCGTCATGTTCCATATCCGTCCTAACAAGGCTGGCCTTTATGTTGCCCGCGTTACGACGGCGGTGACGAGCGCGTTCGATAAAAATGTTGAGCGAGATCGATACCTGTCATCGCCACGTCGCGTAGTTGTCGATATCGGCGACCAACGCCGATGGGTATTTGGGGAGAATTGACATTTTGTAAAAATGATCGCGCGCATTCCGGCGCGTACCCGGCTGCACCGCGAGCGTCGCTTCGAAAAATCGCATCGTAATGATCGAAGTTTAAGTCGCAATATCTGTCGCTTCTCTCTTACGCAAAACTCGCTCGATATCTCTCGGCTTAACTCTCAATTCATAATGAGCTGTCAGTGCTTCATACACAGATCTCAAGTGCAAGAGTATTATCAGATCTTTAGATCAAAATAGCTCATATAAAGTGAAATTCTTTCGTTTACCTTAAATAGTGAATTAAATATCTTAAATATCTTTGTAACTTAAACAATGAATTCGAGCATCAATGGAGAACGACGGTAAAGGCCTCATTGAACGATAGAATATGATCGATCATAAAACTAGTAGTGTAAGTACTTTTAAAAATGTCATCGTGACGCACAGATAGTTACGCGAATTGTTGCAACGTGTGTTTCACATTTAAGCGCGAAATGAATAACAAGCGCCAGATTCGATTTTGTAATACAACGAATACATCATTCTGACGGCCAGCGTATTCGCTGCGAACACTTGGACCACCAGGAACAGAAAACATAGCCAAGATAGCCATAATACATTAATCACATCTACGTAGCAGCTGACCATATTTATAATTTATCAACTGTACTGTGCTGTGCGGTGCACCAAGAAGTATGTCGCGGATATGTCGGAGACACATTCGTCGCAACTTTATCGCTCGGTACACTGACAACAATGTCTCATTAATATGTCAACTCGCCGGATTAATTGGATGGATCGAAACTAGGGAGGTGAACGAGCATTCGACACTTCTATCGATACGCAACGTTCCTATTAACAGTGCAAACAATTTGCATCATTATCTTTGACTAAAACTAATTGCGATCTAATCACAGTGACAGTATTATCACCGTTGCATCAATACCTATCGGCATCTGCCGATCGATCAGCACCGAGTCATTTGACTACTAGGAATTTCGAGTTTCCACTCGATGACGTAATCGTTACCGAAAGCATTTCATTACGCGCATGTTTGTAAGCGAAGGAATCCGAATATCTCATCAGCATTTAAAAAGCTAGAATATACAGAATATTGATGGAAAAGGAAATATCAATGTGTCCAAAATTAAATAATTAATTATTCGTGACAATACTACAAACAAATAAAATTAAATCCCCTCTTAAAAATATCTTAGTTTATAAATATTAGAAAAATCAGAGAAGCAAAATATTTTCTATTTCGCAGATTATTAAATAAAAGAAGTCGGTTCGTTGTATCTCCACCAGACTGCAGCACGAACAAGAGTGCTTAGTCTTATAGAGAACGACATTCGGTTCCTTCATTTCTTATCGTACAGCAAAAAGTCAGGAGAAAAAGAGAAAATTTCGCACACCGAGGAGAAGGAATTTCGACAAACAACGAAGGTAAGAAACAAGGTAGCGAGGACGAAGGACGAACGGCGAAGAGTTGATACAGCGGTGGCATTGCTGTGCCACGCCATTACAATTTGCAATTATTACATTTCCCGGCAAATGGATTGCGCTCGTGGCCCGCTGCATCCTAGGAAAGAGGAGCTACGGACGTGATTGCATTGGGGATTTCGCGATACGACTTTACGGTCCCAGATATGATCCCGACGAAAAATTCGTCTGATGGCCAATAAAGCTAAGTGGCATACATGTGAGTGTAGCACATTCATACGTGTGTATTTACGTGTGCGTGTGTGTGTGTAGGTGCGATGCGAACGTGCGACGAGCTCGCGCGCCGTATACGTTAACGAAACAGTAGCGCGCCGGATGAGTTATCGGTATTACTTTTATCGTTCGGCCGACAACTTCGCCGTACGCCACGCTATATTCCTTTATTGGAGGAAAGTCCGTGGAAAATGAAGAAAAATGCACTCCCGAAAGGTTACCTTCGAGAAAGCGCTGAATATCAACGGCGAACGGACGGAGAAAACAAATAATGAACCGAAGGAAACAAATATACTTTAATATATGTAATCCACTCTTGAAAAAGGTATGTCAAGTCGATAGTCGCGTTTTATTGCTACTCTCTTCTCGCAACGTTGGTCGATTTTACTGCGCGTTTCATGAATACTTGTCATGACGAACCTTGTGCATTTCGATATTTATACATGTTAAAAGAATTAGTAGTCACATAAAAAATTTAATATTTCTTTGCTAGACAATAAATAAAATTAATATTACAATTATGCAATATTAAGAACGCATTTGATTTAATGGCAGGAACAATTATGCAAAATTATTTCCTTTCTTCTTACGCGAATATTTGCGCATTTTACATTTTTAAAATAATTCTCGCAAATAGAAAAATGAAATATCAAAGTCTTGAATTATTTGTAAGTAATGATCAAGAAATATAAATATGCGTTAATGCATATCACGTCAGTACATAATACGTTAAAAAACGAAACCAGTTGAGCAATAAAAATCAATATCAAATGAGTTGAGCAATAAAAATAATAGATCAATCCGCATGCGGATACGTGTATTACCTTGAACGCGTTAACTCTGTTCGATGCAAATATTTAACTTTAATCGCTCATAGCTTTGAAACTATTACACCGGTATTTCCGTGTTGGAATTTTTTCAATCTTACTTAATC
Source organism: Tetramorium simillimum (assembly GCA_011636635.1). Classification (NCBI taxonomy): domain Eukaryota; kingdom Metazoa; phylum Arthropoda; class Insecta; order Hymenoptera; family Formicidae; genus Tetramorium; species Tetramorium simillimum. The sequence goes on along the minus strand of VBVQ01001932.1, from coordinate 4,988 downwards.
CATGCATTTAAAAATATGCAAATTAAATATTAAACATTGAATATAATAATACAATCCTATATTTCCGTGCTTCTGAAAATATAATATCACATAAAAATACGATAATTACAATTGCTATAACCGTTCATTTTTACGTATGGCATTAAGTGCAGGTATCATCCACGTGCAGGTTCCATCGCAGCAATCGCGTTTCAACTGACTCGCGAACGGCTCGCAGCCGTTGCTCCGGTCGACTCGCAGCAAATTAGATTAACGCGAATTAGCGAGGCGTATTCCATGCCGCCGGCTAGATTCCAGCATCAGCCAGTAGAAAAGGGTGGCTAGGTTACGAGCCATCTACCACCATTGGGACGGCTACCACCGCCCTTACTACCACGCACACACGCACTCGGGATGTGCTGCGAGTCTACCGTTAACACCACCAAACTACCCAACGGCATTGCCACCGCTTCCACTTGCTGGCAGAAAGAGCAAGAGAATATAAAATACGTGCGCGAGCAGGCTATGTAATTATCACGACTACGATATCTACTCATCCTCCAGTTTTTGTGGCGGACAAAAGTGTCCATCTCGAGAGAAAGAAAAGATCTCTCATCTCGCGGGTAATTCGCACGAGAAAGTCCGTGTTATATATGTGAAACGAGTGAGAAACGAATATTGCCATGAACGACGTACCGCGCGCGTTACGTTATTATATAAACTACTTGCGTTGCAATTAAGATAATTAAAAAGTCTAGGAAATAATAGAAAGGTTAAATGAGAGCGCGATTTACCGTAGGAGTCACAACCATCATAAAATATAATAAAGTGCAGAGATTTATACGACATGTACGAAGAAAAATAATGTACAAAACGTGCGGACGTACTTTCTCTGCGTGAATGCGTGAAACCACGCCAGCCGTTTATTTCGAAAGAAACAAGTCAAATTTGTTATATTCGCGAAGAAGTGTAAATAACGCGGAACGATATCTAAAAATTAACGGAACAATAATTACATTAACAGACAATTAACAGGCAGCACAATGTTATATTCGAATGTGTTAATTTGAGAAATGCTTGTCAACTTGGGAATAAATAAGTTTCACATTATTTATTTTGTTGCATTTTATAAAATTAAAAATCGTAAGCGGAAATCTTCAAAAATAATAGAAATATTTCGTGGAATAATTCGTACGATTATCATCCATACCCATATAATAACATAGTGCACGAAATAGCGAGCGAGAATGACAGCCAGCTTCGTGGTTCTGACAATTAAGAGAGTCAGGAATAATAGAAAGGGTTAACGAGAAATGAAGGCGGGCGGAAGAAGTGCCGATGCTACGCAAAGGAGCAAGAAAAGCGTTGAAAATGAGAAAGCAGGAAGAGTAAGGTAAATTCAAGTATCTGCGGAAAAGCGGGGGAGAGATAGAAAGAAGAGCGAGAGACGAAGAGAGATGTAAAGAAAGACGGTGAGAGTTTCGCTGAATCAGTTGATGGAACAAGCGGAAATGGAATGTAACTCGACGCTACGATTCTTCCTAATAACGTTTCCAGTGTTTCCAACGCGTTAAATGACTGCTACAGTGATTTTTATCACGCGGGCTTTATTTCGTTCGTTTGCTCGTTGCCCGAATCGAAGCGCTAATTGCGATCACCCCCGTGCGTTCACGTTTCCCTCCTATCGCTCTCTCTCTCTCTCTCTCTTTCTCTTTGCCTCTCTTCTTCCCTCCTTCAATTTTTTTACACGGGATGACAGAACGATGAGTGCAATAAGTTGAGTTTTCACGAGCGTTATGAAAGTTGAATCAACGGCGATCGTTAAACACGCCATTAATTTTAACTGTTCGCGTCCTGACGAATTAAAAATATTCTTCATTGTTTGCATAACCAGGCAAATAAATGAGTATGAATTAACGCAATACGCTTTTGTAATATTATATTACATTATATTGTTAAACATAAAAGATACTGGTCGATATTGCGGTGACAAATTGCTATTGTTTATGCAAATATCTAAAACACTCGCTTATTAAAAAATTACCGATTAAATACAGAGCTATTTGCAGAATGTACAATTTACAGCTTTGATGATAATATTTCGCAAATTTTTCACAAAAAAAATGAGACATTATTTAAATTTGTTTTAATTCTTTATTCTTATCAGCAAACGCTTACGAAATAATCGAGAATGCGATAATCGATAATGGTGAAAGAAAAAAGAAAAATACAAACTTGAGGAAAGAGGCGAAGTGTGACGATGAATAAGGTGAGTAGTGCGCGCGAGCACACTGCGGACATAATCCACCTGGTTCTTACTTCCCATAGTTCCGCACATATTTGAACCCTTTCATAAAGTCAGCGGGTGGGGAACAAAAAACAGGAATACGAGGAAGAGAGAGAGAGAGAGAGAAAGCGAGCGAAAGAGAAAGGAGGAGGGAGAACAATGTAAATGCGCGAAAGGGTACGAACAGCCATCCCTCCGTTCTTTCCTGCAAGTCACGGCGTACAAACCCTCTCACCTGCGTAAACTTTCGCGGGAAGTTAAAAGAATCAGTTCTCAATCTCTCTCTGTGAAAAACCGGAGAGAGTTATCAAAAACTAAAAGAGAAACGTTCTATTACTCGATAAAGATAAAAGTGCGCCAAAAAAATGAGCAAATAATTCATATAATTTATACAACCCCGTTTCACACATTCGCCACCTCCAATATTCATCTTGAAAAAAGAAAAAAAGACTTTCAGATTACATCTCTACATCTTGTTTCATAATTTAAATTTTCTAATGTTCGAAATCAGTTTTGAGATTTTGAGTTCACAGTTTGCTTAAAATAGCAATGTTATTTTCAGGACATACATTTCTCCACATTTGTGCCCGTTTTATCGCGTTGATCCGATAATTCGCCGAATACCTCACCCGATGTAAAAAGGGCAAAAAAAAAATGCGAGCGAGCTGCGAAAAGAGGTGAAAAAGGCAAGAAAGGTTGCAGCGACGAGAGGAAGGAGGCACGAAGAACGAGATAAGTAACATACACCCCAGTACTCTCGGCGGCATCCAGCCGGTTTTTGCAACGCTTAGTCCCACGCGTGGGGATGCGCAAAAGAGGCAGAAAAGGACCGAAAAAGCAACGGCGACTGCGAAAAAAAGTTCACTCGGTTATCCGACGAGACGTTTCAGTATAATATGGCGCGTGTACACAAGATGTATCAAAAGCCGCGTATCTCCCCTTAGTCCCAGAATCCTCTACGAATTAGGAGTCGAATCTTTTTCAAGAGGAAACCTCCGTTAAATAACGCGTACACAATTTCAATCCTTACAATTTTATCAAATAATTTAGCATCCAAATAAATTGGCATCCTATTAAAATTAAATTCATTTATAATTCTTCAGCAAATAAAATTGAAGAAAATGATAAAAAAAAATAGTAAAATATTCTACTATTATTTGTATTCTAAAAACTTTAATTCATCAAACTGATAGAAATTTCAGTATAACGCCTCGATATATCTCTCGAATTATGTAACGCGTATCTAATGAGAAAATCTATGATATTGCATTTGTCAAATACAATTATAATTAATTATAATTGAACACTCGCGCACGAGTTAATACTGTCTTACGCTTCGGTGTACGGAAGCATTATCAAACGCGCGATCGGCGCGAGTCGTTGTCATTATATCAATTACGTTATACCGAGAGTAATAGCACGTTAGGTGAGCGACTGAAAGTAGCACTGACAGATAAGCAGCTCGTCGACACGCAGTTACGTGGATAATAAGAGGTACACATTGATGCCAATGAAGAAACATCACCGTGGTTTAACCGTTACGTAGTTATATATATATAACTATCAGCGAGTATCTTACATAATCGGCCTATATTTCTCTCGCTCATTCTTTCTTTTCCTCGTTGAATCCTCACGCATTGTACATGGAAGTAATGCTGGCAGCACGTTAAAGAAAGCTGTTCAAACATCACTAATGCGAATAAATTCAGTTAATACTCGTGACAAATGGTAAAATAATAAAACAAACATCGTGGGCAACATTGTGGTTGCCTGACTTGAAAAAAATATATATAAGGCATATTTTTAATCGCTCGGGCAGAAGGCATCGGAAGAGAAAGCGACAGTTACGAAAGCGAAGCCTCTTGCGAACCAGGCTCTCGGCTCTTCGACCGTTTCCTATATGGATGATCTCATTAGCAACCAATGAGACGTATGCTCGTAACGTACCGCGCGCAACGTGACGCAACGCGCATGAATTAATGAGTCAATTGCACGTTCGCTGCGGGGATAAATCTTCTCGGATCTTCCACAATTAGTGTCAGTTAACCGATTCTCCGACGAGACGCATGATATACTTCGATCTCTCTAACATGTAAAAGAAGCGCCATGTGTGTGTGTGTGTGCACAGACGATTTATTAGAAAAATTTAATTATATCTCCGTGCCGATAATAAGCGCGGAAAATCATATATGCATACGTAAAATCACATATATTTATTAAAGTTGAGAGTAATTCTCAAATATGATTTATCATAAATTAAGTTTAATTCTCTTATCTCCAAACAGAATTTTTCCCAATTTTATTGACTTTATCAATAAATGAAAATATACGTATATTTAAATATTTAAAATTAGAATGTGAATCTATAGAATTTCGAAATTTATTAATAAAGTAAGATGTAACAAAATATATGCGCATTAATCAGATTATCAGATTATTATCCATTGAATTAGTAATTATCGCGAATCGCGTTATTTAAATGCAGTCCTGATTTTGTCAAATTACGCGATACCTCAAAATGCCGTCGTCCCTGATAACATTCGTGTCACAGTCCATTTCGTTCCTTGACTCGATCCAACCGCGAAATTACTTTCGGGAACACCAGCACTGACGCGCGCGCGAGTAACGACGAATCAGGACAAAACCCGCGAGTATCTCGGGCTCGCTCGCTTTCGGTGGGATGGCCCTCTCGCCTCGCGGTGCGGCCGGGGGGAGGGGGGGG
>VBVQ01001931.1:0-29134 GCA_011636635.1 Tetramorium simillimum | reverse complement strand
AACTCTTCGTATGGTTCTAAATTACCCAGAACTCAAGCCAGAACTATTATTGGGGAGGGAGGGAGGGCCAACTTCACACACCCCATTTCGGAGTGGCAACTGCACAAGTCTCCGCAAGCAATTAGTATTGTCGGGTCTGCTATTCATTAAAACACTCGCGACATACATCCAATTCAAGTTTGCTTCCATATTTATTGAAGAAACGTGTCTCCAGTAGTTATCTACGTAATCAATGTACAAGCTATTTATTAACACGTCAGCTCAGCGACGAGGTAGTCAGGGTTGCTGATGAAGCAACATAGTGATCCTTCTTTTCCCTTTCCTCTTTCTTTGTTATGCATGCTCCTGCGCATTTGTACACGTAGACAGTCAGATTACTTTCTACCGTTACGATAAGCTTCCGTAAATTTATTACTTCATCTAACTATCGTCTGGATCTATCCTTCTCTCTGAAGCTCGCATCTGCGTGATCGTTTTAATACGGGACGTTAAACGCCTCGCCGTAATTTATATGGAATTTAATAAAAGTTAAGTGAAACGAAATTATTCAAAACGGAACCGAGCACCATTGATAATACTGCTTTTATTATACGATAATACGTATTTGTGAACTGATCGGATCAAAATATTATGTTTGCTACATCTGTACAAATCCTATGTTGCAAATCTCTATCCCGTTTATCCTCACGAAAATATATTTAAGAAACACATTCATGAAATGTTTCTTGAATAGAATTGTGCAATATCACTGGCTATTGTATATGTGTATTTAATATATTTATAATCATCCGATTAGAGTAAAATATATTGCATGTTTAATTTACGGAACTGTTTACACACGGATAAAAAAAATTATATTATTATTACTATTATTATAAAGCGATAATTAGTGTGAGATATAAATATATACGTAAGAGAAACTATATCTTATTGAAGAAACGCACTAGAATTCCAGACATTTAACTTGACATTATAAATGTTGACAGTGCCATTCGGAACACTGTCTTTGGGCAATCGTCCAATTTTCTTCTCATGCATTGACTATGATGACCGTGTAGCTTAAACGTGTTAAGATCTGATGAACTGCTGCTGAAATAAATTTAATTCTGTTTTAGCAGCGTGACCATTACCTTTAGCACCAATATTATTTAACGCGAGTACTAAAGTTTATGTTGATCTATTACGCGCATTTATCGAATTCCTATGTGTCATTTTTATATACTTATTCAGTGTACTATTGTTTATAAAGAAAAGATTATTAGTAGTTTCGATACTTATATATAATTCGATTTTTAGAAGCTACGAGCCATAATTTTATTAATCATTAATAATTCGAAACAAATTTTAATATAACTTAATACAATTTAACTGACTCTCATTAGTTACAAACTAGTATTACACATTAGTTACACTACGTATTTTCTCAATTAGTCTCAGTGACAAGACTGTTCTCTATTTATGCAACTTGACAAGATATAAAATATTATTTGAGAGAAATTGATAGATCCGCACTGAAAAAAGCGAACTTATCGTTTTGTTGCTATTAAGAATTGCTAGTCAATTGATTGTTAATCAATTGCAAAAGAATTGCACTAATCAATTCTGACTGTCGTGATTTAATGAGTGTACATATAAAACTTAATGAGAGATGAGGAAATACTGAATCGTTGCTAGAACGACTGGCGCTTAGCCATTCCGGTATTTTCTACGGCTTATACACGTACATATTTAACAGGCACGCGTATCTATGCATGTGAAGTATAAACATTCAATTATCGGTAAACGCAATTTTTTGTCAGTGCACTTTATGCTACGTCTCGCTCCAGAAACTGCAGGGTCAGGATATCCTTGCCGTAAAATACTGCCTTTTTACGAGCACACTCACGCTATTAGCTTTGTACCGAAAATAGCCTTTCAGACATTATAACGGCACGGAATGGTTTCGTACGAAGGATTTATAAATAACTCGGCTTAAGTTCTGAATCTGGAAATACTCTATGATATCGAGTTTAAGCCCGCTTGTGAATTTATTTCGGGAATCACGGAAGTTTCGCATTTGCAAGAGAAACTTATTAAAGATCACTTACGCTAAAGCAGCATTTTATTCGATATTTCTCGTGCATATTGTGCCCTGCTGAAAGTTGAATCTTCGTGCACCTACATATCGTATATTGTCGAGATCGATCTATTGATGATTTATTACGGAAGTGTAATGTACGCATCTAATGCTAATATTAGATATGATGAATTAAGCAGTGATATCGAAAGATCGCAATCATACTTCTAGTACACCGTTACAACTTAGAATGTCCGATCTGATGTACATTTATTTTGATAACAAACATGTAGATAACAAGATGTATTCAAGTAATCTTGAAACACATATCTGCTGAAAATTGACCTATAGCCGTTAAAGATAAAAATTCAAGAAACGCATTTTATCTTGCTATAAATATATATGCGTGCTGCACAGCTTTCGATGCAATGATATCACGTTATATCCTCATGTAAGTTTCGTTATGAATAAATATAAAAAAATATATGCTTCCGAATTAAAAGGTATTTATAAACTTTCTGCTAATTAAATATTTTGATCTCATTACTGTAGAAAAAATTTAATTTTCTCTATAGGGAGAGAGGTGAATGTATTCATTCAACTTCTCTCAGATATAAAACTTGAAATTGAAATTATATCAATTTAAACGTTCACAAATAGCTATTTTAGTTTTGTCACAAAATCCCATCTCTTTTCTTTTAAATGATGAAAGAAGAAAGAATTAAATTTCTGCGCATATTAAATGAGATCAATTTTAATTTACGTGATTCCAAAGTTCATTAACAATTTATAAGCTTAAGTGATCTGTTTTTTTTTTCGCATGATGGGAGAAGAACTATACAAAAATTTTTATAATGAAATGCTAAATAAACCTTTCTTTTTTACATTAAATTAATATAAATATGGATTTTCTTTATTATCTTGATTAGTAATAATAAAAGATTAATTAAAATAAAGAGAAAGAAAGGATTTGTTCTGCTTGTACATACGAAATTAGATTATATACGATATAACGATCGATTGAGCATCTCTGCCTTTCGTGCGTATCTTCCTTCGAGCCCCGAGCCGCCACCCTTCCTGCTGCATTCACCATTGTGTGAAAGCAATGTTCATCGAACCAGTCGTCGCGCATCCTGGTCCGAGGGAAATCACAGAGGGGTTAATGTCCAGCCTGGGCAGTAAGGACGACAGAATATTGTCCGACCATATGTTACCAAAACGTTGGTCAGCTGTTTGTGACGGTCGCGGACAGCGGAGCCTACGATATACGTCGATTGGCCATTTATCAATCGGTCTTCTCGCCACTTCATCGAGTGCCGAACGATGCGCAGCGGACCACGATGTGCGATTGATTCGGTATGGGATGGGAAACGAAGGAACGGCGGTACCGGATAGAGAGGGATGCTACGTTACAATTCTCTGGAAGTAACTTATGTGACGTTGCAATCGCAAACATCGCGAGGGAAATCATAAGTAAACGTTTTCTCTCACACGTTATTTGTGTGACAATTATCAGAATGTACGTATCGGGAACATTTCTTAATTTATTAATGACGAAATATTATTAAATGATTAATTGATTCAGGTATTTGATGTATTATTCGGTATTATTATTTTTCATGTATTATTATATTAGGCATACATACTACTTCAAAAGAATGCTGTACGTTTGTGACTTGGAGATCCTACTAATTGATATAAAAATCGACATTAATCGAGATAAACTATACGAAAGTTTTTTTTTTTGCAATATCTGTAGTCGAACACTTGTAACATACGTCTAAAATACAAGAGGAATAGTCCTTTCTCTCCCATTCCTATGATATATTGTCCGAACAAAACTAAAAAGAGAAACAGAAAAAAAATCAGAGCGCTCTTGCTTCTCCACGAAGTACAAGGATCGTGCCGGATGTGACGCATTCTGCTGCGCGACGTGATTTATGGTAGATCCATCTATATGCGTTTTGAATGGTTCATTTGAAAATTACACGCCATTCTCGCGTCACGTTGATGCCGACTACTTGGACGTCTTAGAGGCTCTCGCGTGACCCGTCGTGCCCTTGCCGCACCAACGCGGCATGCACCACCCGGGCCGGTTTACATCAGTCTACATCAGTTTACATGACGCGCTGTACGCATTGTAAAGCTCGCGGCGCAAACCGCCGCCGCGAGTTCGTCATTCGACAACAGATTTTTCGTGATTCGGCACTTTAGCCACGCAGGTTTCCCCCCCCTACTTTCCTGGAAGAGGCACATGTGCAAAGATTTAAGAAAACTTCTGCTAAATGATAATTATCGAACGAATTGATTCGTGAATAAATTATAAAATATCCTTGAATTGTATGTAATTGCATGATTAAAATGCAATCTGAATAATGGAAAAGCTGAATTTGATTTTTGGCATTTTAGATTGATACTATTAGCCAAACAACACATTTGTTGTACTTAACATATTTATACTTACGTGCATTTACATAATATATATATATTTACGTGCCTTTTGTGGAATGATAATGATAATATACATATATCTATATGTATATATTTGTACCGTCAGTCTTTAGCTAGATGGAGTTAGACGCAAATAATTTCTCGTGTACAAAAATACGCATAGTTAGCTATAAGACATACCTGTATACTTGTGTATTTCTGTTTCGAAAATGTTGTTAAATTCTTGCGTTCAGTAGTCCTTAGTACTTGTTACTCCTCTACTTAGTACTTGTTACTGTAAATTTTTGGACGAATTGATAGGGTTGGCCCTATCAATAAATTGAAATAAACAAAAATTATAGAGTTGTATAACACGCGCGCACGTGACATGCACACAAGGCTATTTAGTTGAGTAGAATCACTCGACTTGTATCGTCATAAATCTGTTAGCAGGAAATCTTATCAAGTTTGCACGTATATCGTAAGATAATATGATAATATACATATATCTGTCGATTTTTACTCTCTAAATCAATGAAACTCGACTTATTTCTTGACTCAAGAATCCATTTGGTATTGAATAGCTTGCTGATAGAACTTTATAACTTGTAAATATCTCTTGCATCGAATTTTATCGTTTATGTCTATAACATTGTTGAGGGGCTGTCACTTTCTCATGCACAAATATATAAAATTCGTGCGGCTTATTATTAAAAGTCTCCTCCCCAGTGATCCTCGCGGTCATTAAAATTTCACCATATATCCCGGCTTTTAAACATCACTATGAATGCTTAATCCGACCTCGCGCACTACACCGTGCAATATCTATTACAAAGAGATATTTACATATCTTTCATTATTTGCATTTGCGCAAACTCAAGTACGCGTAATCACCATCTTCACGCAGATATCCGTGTAAATAACGCAGTTTTGATTTATATATGTTTTATGCAATATTTATTCCTATCAAGATTTCTGTAATCAAGTTGAGCCTTACAACTGATGGTTTATCGGATGTCATTTTATGACGATTCGATATAAAATTATTTGGTTATTAATATGAATTTTACAATCTGTAATTTATTACTCTACGCGCTATGCTAACGTGCCATTAAAATTTCAGTTTGTCAGTTATATCATATCGAATTTTTTCATGACGGTAAGATGTAATTAAAGCGCGTCAGTCATGTGATTTATCAATATTCGCACATAAGAATAATCTACAGAGAATGTAACGTTAAAGTAACATTATTTCCGAGATACGAATTATCCAAAAAAAATCGAAAAAACAATTAATTTATTGGATGAATCAATGACATTCTGCAACATCATCGAGAATGACAAGTTGTTTTCAAGTTCAACAATCGATTTTTTTTTTACGTAAAAAGTATGTAGAATAAGCTGCGACGTATACATAACGTAGTTAATCGCTGCCGATTTCTACTACATGCCTCGTAAATCTTCAATTCACATTATTTTTTGCTTAAGCTTTTTCGTTTTGAAGAAAAATTTAATATAATATGACTGTATTACATAATTATAATATTAATTTTTTAAAAGAATATATTTTTTTATAATTACAGATATATTCAAATATTGGATTTATCAGAATATTATATAGTATTTTTTAATATACTGATATTTTATATATTTACGTACCTTTTGTGGAATAATAATGAAAATATACATACATCTATATGTATATCTATTTCGTCAATCTTTAGCTAGATGGAGTTAGACGTAAATAATTTCTCGTGTGCTAAAATACACATAGTTAGCTATAAGACAGAAAGAATATTTATATACTTGTGGATTTCTCCTATACCTACTTTAATATTTTCTGTTTAATGACATTTTTTGGAAGAATTGATAGCGCTTGCCCTATCAATAAATTAAAATAAGCAAAAATTATAGAGTTGTATAATACACGCGCGCGTGAACATATACACACACCACATTCTCTCTCTCTCTCTTTCTCTCTCTCTCTCTCTCTCTCTCTCTCTCTCTCTCTCTCTCTCGCTCGCTCGCTCGCTCTCTTAAATATATTATAGGTATATTTTTATTATTGTAACAAAAGATAGACAAGTATAACGTGTATGAGGAAGAATTTATATTTCATTTTTTCACTAAGGAAGCTTCATGACGTTTATGTAAATCTCTATATTCTTTGATGAAAAGTTGCCCAATGACTTCAAGGCATAATATATGTATGTAATGTGTCATAGTGCATATTGTGAGGAAAATAAAGTGAGAAACGGAAAGGGGAAGAATGAAGTAAGAAAAGAAATTCTGGATGGTACTCGTTGTCTGGGCGGAAGATAGGAATTTTCTTAGTAGTTGGAAACTTTCTCGGAGTATTCTGTCGATTTGATGTTTTATCCAGACACCGGAAGAAATTCGGATATATAAATGTTAGATAAGATTCTTCGCGCATCGATATGTTTTGCCAGAAAGGAAAGACAGCTGGCCGTCGCTTTATATAATCTTGAAACGTCTATAAAAGAGAGTTTGATTCATATCAGTCATCTTCATATTCACAAATATCGGAAACACGAGAACGTCACTGTGTGTCGGCCAAAATGATGAAAATCTATTTATATTGCATATTTTAATTCGTGTCACAACATGTAGAAGCGCTTTCGCGCTTGTTATATTCTGATATTTCGTACTCTGTATTATTTCTCATCATGAACACACGGCATAGGAGCCTTTAAATCTTTCTGCCGTGAAATTACCATGCGGTAGCTCGTCATTATCTACCTCCATCCCTACGTATAACTACGTGCGCACATTCATGCTTTAAACACCCGCCAAAGTAATTACATACACGCGCATCTGCATCACGCCTTCTCATATCATACATTTGATTATTAACAATAATATGTGATAATAAAATAATAATGAAATTCTGTGGTAATAAAATAATCAAATAATAAAATTGCATTCACAGCGTTTTGTTTATGGAATATTTTTATTAAACTTTTGCATCTAACTGCAATTTACGTTTAATAATTAATGTTTCTAGTTAACACAATTCGTAAGAATGATTGGAGCTATCATCTGTTTCTTAAAGAAATACAGGGCAGATATTGAGATTTTTTGGAATAGATTCTGATCAAAATTATTCTAAGTTTTCCGTAGAATACAAAAAATTTTGTAATATATGCGTAATATCGGAAATAACGAAGCTTTAAAATATTCTCTTGGCCGAGAATAACTGTATATTTTATTATGGTAATCGGATTATGTAAAATAAGGACTTGATATTTGCTTTATTTTCCCAAGACAAGAGGTCATTGTAGACAATTTGCACGGGCCCGAACGTTTCGCCCGGAGCAAAGTTTTAAATATTTCTCGTCCCTCGACTTTTGCCACGCTATTCTCTCCTCGCACACGAGAATTAAACGCGGTCGAGTCCGGCAACAACCGTGACCCGAATATTGTTAGTCCCCTTATTTACGTTTAAACGTCTTTTAACTCGCCAATAACGCGGACAATACTTCGGGGCCTTCAGCGTGGCAAATTGAACGGTTGTGTGTAGCGACAGAATCAAAACGAATTGAAGTGGAGCGCGTACGATTTATTTTTCTTTTATAAAACGAGATTTTCTGTGGAAAATAAAATTGTATAAACGACTCATTCGTACGATTTCTCTTGATTACTCTTAATTAAGATTTTATATATACAATATATAATATCGATCTAATATCGATCGATCTAATCGTAAGACTCAAATATAACGAATTAGTTGGCACGAAGTTTTTTAAATACATTTATTATTTAACTATGTAATAAATATTATAAATAAACAACTTAGATATATATATAACTTTTATATACATACATATATCTTATATTTAATTACATAGCAAAGTATATACTAATATATATTAGCAAACATCATTACAAAGATGTATTAATTGATGTAATAATTGGCTAAATAACGAAATTAAAATATGTAAATCTGTAAATGTATAATATCTGAGATATTGTCAAAATTTCTTAAAAACTGATTCTTTCCGCTCTCTTTCTCTCTCATTCACGTTGAATTGAATTGAATCTAACGCAATCTGATTTTCGAGTAACGTGCCTCTGTTCCAGTGATATTAATAGTCCTCTCTCGAAAGTACTCTCCTGTTGTAGAGGATACTGGACGATACAGTTACTGATATACCAATCGCCTTTAAGTCCCTCTTAAACCGACGACGGTGTAATCTACTTACGGGTGCAGAGCTTCTCTAAACCGGTCAGCCATGAACGCACTCGGCTCGAAACGCTTTCGCGATCCCACATTCCGCGGACTTGTCTGTTATCTGAAAGTACCTGCCGCGTCTCCGCGGTCGGTGTATTCGCGCTGTGGCTATCAAACGCAGACACTCATCCGCCGATGCATTTAAAGCGGAAGTTACATACAAAGTAGAGATAGCGTTAGTCGTTGATTAGAAAGATGGGAAGAGGAACGAATGAGAGAACAAAAGTAAAAACGACTTATTGAATACGCATCCCTTAATGATATTCACTGTGAACAGAATAATATATCGAGGCCCCGAGAAATGAATGAAAGATTAAGATGCTAACACTGATAACGAAATTATTCGTCGAGGTACCGAGACGCGTTTCGATGTTTATATGGGGCGATAGAATTTTTCGGATTAACGTATTTTCTGTTTTAAAACAATGCAGTATTTTACAAATACCTTTCAAATATTGAACATTAAAGCTTATTATAGACAATTTATAATATATATATATCAGAAATTGGAATAGATTATTATTTCTATTTAATACGTATTGTGTAATACGAAAAACATTTGAAAAATACATATATTTAAAAATATACATAAATCGAATAAAATACTTCACGTTTAAAATAGTAAATAGAAAATTTTATTCTGTGAAATCTAATGCGAATTATAGATCGTCTAAAGTAGACTTAAATGATATAGTATTATGCGCATATCTTTATGCTTGACGTAATTTCTCAGATTTACTAACTAATAAATGAACATTCAGTATGCTTATCCTTGCTTATGTTGTAATTATTTATCAAGAACCCAAGTTAAAAAGATAAGACGCTGCCACTATATTTTTTATGATAACTTTCTTCTCTTACGAACGATACAGAAGCGAATCAAATAATTGATCGATCATTTGTTTAAGCATTTTTTTCCGCGGCCATTATGCAACTCTCAAAACTCATAGAGCAAGTATGCTTTTTAAAAACAAACTAATGCGTATAAAGCATTTTTTCTAAATATATAAGCTAAAATCTAATTCGATTAAACCGTAACTTCCTCGAATAAGTACTCATGCATATAAAGCACAATTTTTAAATATATGAAAATTTTATTACATGTAAATTACAATTCTAAAATCCAATTCGATTAACGTCACTTCTAAAATACAATTTTCTAAAATAAAAATAACATTTGACGACTATTTCTAACGTGTCAAAAATAAACTTTTAACTATGGGATTACAGCAACTACGTACAAAATGTATTGTGAACGAACTAAAGGGCTAAAATCCGCTTACCGCTCACACTGTTCACGATTTAAAAAATCGATTGCATCACGTACGGCGAGAATATTACTGTCCTATCTTAATGCGTGCTGATTTCGCGTGTCAATTAAGACCAGCGTTCGGATAGTTCAGTCGACCTGCGGCCGTCGCGACCGAGACGGTTCCGTGTGAAATTGGACATGTCGAAATCAATTACGCGGCTGACTCTCAAAATAATTCATTTTCGAGGGTTCACTGCATTATATCGTCCGAACTGTCGGCGTGCAGTATTCATTTGTCTCGCCGTGTGGTCGGCTAGAGTCGCAAACCTGTCCGGTATTGAGGGCAACGTCTCGCCGACGTACCTCTATGTCAACCCTCATTCAAGTGATTTTTCTGCTTGGGGAGTCTCTCATGAATATCGACAAGCGAAACTAACTAAAAGAAACGGGCTACACTTTGCGTTTATAAATACATCGAACTTGTTCTGCGAGTGAGATAACAGATCTGAATTAACGAGTCGAATATAAAGTACAGTCAGATATTTTAGTGTTATACTATTATTAAAACCAATTTAATGCAATTATATGATAATTGTGTTGAATTTTAAATAGAACTCTATTTATCTATGTTGTATTTTAATGTTTTAAATGCTTTTACACATAATGTTTTAAATACTTTACACATATTATACAGCATGTCAAATTATTAGTTGAATTTTATCCGGAATGATGACACATGAATTAAAAATTGTTTAAAATGGACATTAGTATAAAATATTAAATAATATTGTCAGTATATAGAATGTTTTATCGTATGACACTAATAATGATTGTTAATTATATTTATTTTTATGATGTACCAATTTTATCCTAATCTGTAATAATAGGTATATTCAACTAATAGCAGATAAAATTTATTATTAGTAACTGATTTGACTTAACTGATTATTATAATTTATGTAATTCTTGAACTGTGAAAATTAGTAACATGAGAGATCTGCAGATTCGAGTCAGTTTTGTTTGCAATTTTGATTGTTTGTGACTCTAAAACTATCGTGTCTATGACATTTTTGTATCCAGAGTTTTTGTATTTGTCCTCACTCTATTAAAATATTATATAATAGTTGTGGAACATTTTCTATATAACCAGGGTTTGTTTGCAAAGATAGTTTACTTAAGATTTTAATTGTAATAATGGATTCTTGTTAATTTAGAATTAGTATATCAATTATTTTTTAATTATAATTAATTAAAAATCGATTTATTCTTCAACTAATATTAAATGTCCTCTCTAATAAAATTTCAATTTTATTATTGGGATATTTTTATTTTTAGTAAAAGTTCAATTTTATACGCGTTTTTAAATTCAGTTTTCTTTCTTTAACATACACTTATTATTGTCGTAAATGTAGAGTGCCACTATGCTTAAAAATAAACGTATGTAATCCTGTCGATTAAGTCTTTCATATTTCACAATCAGTGGGTATGCCGTCAAAATGGAGCATAAATAAATTAACGTAACGTACGATACAGTTCGTACATCCCGTATTGAATTATATTGCTCTGTCGAGTTAAGAGAAGTTAGAGAAAGACATAAATGTTGCGATTGAATTGGTGACTCGTGGGAAAGCTATTTTCACGTTCTCGAGGAGAGGAGCGTGCATTATGTCGCCATCAGTCATAGAATGTACGCCAACTCTTCGTACGCGTGATTTCTTGTAAACAGCGTTATTTCTTAATACGAACAGAGTTCTTAGAATTAAGATACTAAACGTTTTGTCACATGCCGAGCCATTGCCGTGGGAAAATCTAGGAGGATACGTGAGAACGGGATTCTTATCTGTAATTTATGTCTTGAATTATTTTTCTTTTTTTTCTGGTATTACATCTACGAGTACTTAGATTCGATGCTCGTTAAAATCTTTAGGTAATTTTATGATTTATGTAATTTAATTAGACAAATTATTTATAATTGTCATTAAATTACATTGTTTTAGTAATATTGCAAATACAAAAATAATCTGATACTCTCAAAAAAAGTCTATTTAATAGCAACACATTCGATAAAGATCAGGCAATTTGAAAATATTTTATGAATTTTATTCGCGGATCCAATTAAATATTATGAACACGACTGTAAATTAACACGCGATCAATTATAAGTGCCCAATGCGAAAATACAGATTTGCTATTTAAATATTAAATATTTTAAACATTGCATGTAACGTCAAAGGACTTGTCAAAGTTTGTTGTTGAAATTAACGATATGGCTTTTAAATATTTGTAACTTTGTAGTTGGGATATTTAGATTTCATACGCGATCTATAATATTAATAAAAATGACGACAAAAAAGACACGACGCAGCTGACTTGATCGTAGAAGAAAATGCAGAAAAGTTAGAAATCCAATTGAGATTCCTTGGCGCCACCCAGAGTACGATTACGTTAAAGACATACATATGCAATAGTCTTCGACATTTATCCGATAATTATATGCGAACACCTCTTGTTTGTAACAAGATATGCATGCGCATTACAAATTGCCTAGACTACAGGAAAATTAAATGATCATTAAACGATAATGTCGAGGACTTGCGGACAACAACAATAAATCGATGGAAGTTGGCACAAATATCGCTGTGCTGGAAGTAATTTATGAATAATAGAAACATTTAGAATTGCCATAATCGCTCTTGCTATCCGTCAAGTTGCACGACACGTGTACATAGCTCCATATTGATATATAAAATACTGTGCAATGTGCATTAAATGCCGTCGTGTAATTTTTCTTTGTGAAAATTTATTTCTTATACAAAATATATATTTATATACATTTTAATTATTAATATTATATATTAATTTCTTGTTTTCTAAACTATTTTTCTCATATTCTTATAAAATAACTTCATTTTTATTTGGAATTTTTTAAAATATAGACATTATAGATAAACATTATAGAAAAATTTAAATTAATTCTCGTAAGACTCTCTGTTAATTTCAATTATAATATTGACCGTTATATTATATAAATAAAATTTATAATCAGATTGCTATATGTAGCCTTGAATATGAATAAATATATTTTATGTAAGATTGATATCATAAAACGTAATTGTGGTATTTAAAAAATTCAAATCAAATAATTATTTCGTACTGCAATGCAGTATGTTACAAGTTTTTAATACGCTATGTTACAATCGCAGTTTGTCAGAATAATGGATTAGCTCTGGTCAATTTATATGTAATATCTATCCCCAGTTTTTTCACCTGAATCATTAAGACGCGTGGGCATATCACTGTTTATCATACTTCCATCTTATCATTGATGAAAAATTCCTTTTTTCATTTCCGATCACGAATTAAGAAGATATTCGCGTTTAAAGCACTTCCTCCTGTATATCGGATGCGTTATACGAGATCGAGAAATGCTGCGAATACTATGCGTGTTCGCTAAGTGGAACCGAGATAGCATTTCCGAGGGATAATGTATCTCGTGGTTTGTTGCGTCACGAATGTGCGTGTCCCATGTCGAAATAGGAGATGTCCCAAGAAACGCACTGCCGCGGCATTAATTTACAACGATGCGATTGTAAATGGCGAGTTGTAAATCCCGCGAGTAAAAGCGCCAGCGGGAAAAACGAACTCGTGCGATCAGAAAAGTGACTTAAGCGGCTCGCAATTGCTTTAATTGCGGGCGGGAGTTTTGCCTGCCAGACGATATACGGTAGTTCGCAATTATTATCGGGCGATTAACTCGGACCGCGCCGCGCCTCGGGCTTCCCATTTTCCGAGATGTGTATTCCAAATAACATTCCAAATAAATGCATACTGTAATTCCGCAGATGAGATAATCACAAGGAGGAACGCTCCTCTATTCACGTGATAATCGTTAATTTCGGATGAAAGGTGGAGAGAATATTTGCTAGCGTGGTAATATACAAGCAAATAGTTAGCATGTCAATAAATCCGTGCAAATATACCGTGTAATTAATGTCTTATTTATGCTTTGTACTTGAAATAATAATGTTCAATAAATACATGTTTGTACATATTTCTTTTGTGTACGAGAAATAATTAATGTAGTCTGAGTCCATCTAGAGTGTGAAAGTTGATACAATCGGGAAAGCAAAAGTGGTTTTTTTTTCACTATTTAATTTTTCTCTATTAAATGATCCAGGAGATATCTGAAACTTATAAAATGATACTCAAAAATCGAAATCATATCGATTTAAATACTTCTAAAGAGCCTTTAATTCTGCTGCAAAATTGTATGTATTCTTAGTTTTAAGTGAATGTTTACTCAGCCGCTTTTCCTTTGTTCCAAAAAATTAAATTCTTATTTATAGGATAAGAAAAAACTCGAAAAATGAAGAATCTAAGTTTATCAATCCAGTCACTTTCGACTGATAATTTATGTTTATTTCTATTTATTGGTGGGTCAAAGTTCCACCTTCCAAAAATTGATATATTCAATATTAGACTCAGATAGAATAGTTACTCATCAGATAGAATAGAACTCATCAGAAAATGGACTTTTTTCGTATATGTAGACTAAATATTTATTAACTATATAAAATAATTATATAACAATATAACATTTTGTCTTCTTTGTCTATTACTTATAACTAATTGTATATATTTTTATATACGAGAAATTGTTTACGTCTAACTCCATCTAGGATATGAAAACACATTCAGAAAGGTACCGAGAATATAATTTTTAATTTTTGGCATTCAAAAATTTATAAATAGCTTTAATAAATCCTGAGCTGGTTGTTTCTTTATTCTCGCATTATGATGAATCTAATAATGATGCTGGCGGTTGATATTTGATTGCAGGCGAAGAAATTTTAATGCTATTTCATGTACTTTGTGTATTCACGTAGAAAAGAAGCTAATAAATTATAACCGTAAAATACTGCATCATTTTTAGCACGTAAATAAGTTTGCCCATTAAAACCAACTTGTAAGGTTCTCTAGTTTAATTTCTCAATTTACCGACTTCCCAAAACCCGCTTCGTTTTATTACTCTTTCCGGCATACGGAAACTTTCCAGAACAGTTTAAAGAGATGCAATTTAGAATTGATTGCATCAACTAGTGACGAGTTTTTAGTCTTCATTGGGTCAAAGCTCAAATGAACTGACGACTGCTGTGCCTAGTGATCCGTGCACAGTTAATTAAGGATAGGGATGGCCGTGTCATAGATTGCACTGATCAAGAACATTCTCGATAAAAACAAAGCGTTAGTTTGATTACGAATTTCACGGATAAAGCACGGCACAAATAGTTCAAACATTGATGATAAATTTAGATTTTTATAAGAGAAGAAATGTAGAATAATTGAGAGATGTGTGTGTGTGTGTGAGCGTGTGCGTGTGTCATGTTACTTTCTGATTGTGTTTCTACTTTTATGTCCTAGATGGAGTTAGACGTAAATAATTTTTCGTATTATATAAAAATATGTACAATTTGTTATAATAGACAGCATATGTATACATTTTGTCTTCCCTATTTTCTTTCTTTTCTTTCAAACTTATTTTGAATAGTTTGAATCAATTTTTGAAAGGTGGAGCTTTGATCCATCAATAAATAGAAATAAACATAAATCGTCAATCGAAAGTGACTGGATTGATAAACTTAGATTCTTCATTTTTCGAGTTTTTCTTATCCACGCAGTTTTCTGATGATGCCTATGGCTATGTTTACACGTTGTATAGTTCTGTCAGCTAAATAACTTATTTATTGTATTTAATAGTTGTCTTTGATTGTATCAGTTTTAACACTCTAAATGAAATTAGAATAAATAATTGTATTCAAAAATATGAATATTTTCTTATAATTGACGAAAACAGAATTATAAATATATAACAGAATTATAAATATGTTATCAGAGAAAGAAACTGAACGTGATAAGTATATGTGCATATCGACATAAACGGGTTGCTATACCAGTAATGTAGGTATGTTTAACCGGTAATTTTGTGCTTTAATGAAGTTAATTGCTTTGTCAGAATCCAGTAATTAGCTGAATATGAACGAATGTGTAAACTCTTTATGTACGCTGATAATATATTTTTTTTCTCATAACATTTTATGGATATCGCTCATAAAACAACTCTTTACGCGTTTATATTAAACTATATCAGATTATTTATCTATCTAATAGTTTTTTATTTGTATATATACATATGTATCTTTTTATTAAAGGATCACACATAGCTATATTATTATATAATTTATGAATTATTATATCACTATAAACATTACAAAGTTTTACATTTTTTATTTCAATATTACACACAATTTTTCTTGAAACATATATAGATTCTATCTTTATCATTTTTGTTTTAAGGAATTTATCCTTTTTTTTATCAAATGATTGTCGCACATATTTCTCCAGTTACTTTGACATAAAATTTTCATTACGCAAATGCTAAATTTGCTTTCACGATAAGAGAACCGACAGTACAGTTTCTCGCACCGTGTCTCTGTACTTAGATACTACAAGAACTAACCGCGAACCGCTGCATTAACTAAAGTGCACGAGCCAATGCTGACATGACGTTAAAATCCGCAGCGCGTCATTTCTCGTTTGAAACCTGTCGAGTCTCGAACCTTTCTCGGATTCGCGATTTAATTTACATCGACCGTTTCTATGAACATTTTATCCATGATTATTACGATAATTGGCATGGATGATTTCTACACGTGTATGTTGCAGGCAATCAATGCCCGACGATATTTTTGCCCTTCAGCGACAAATTCGGAGAAACATTTTTGCTCTCTTATATCGTTTTATATCATCTATCGCGACACACGTGTATTTATGCAAATTATACGAGCATCAGTCAAGGCTGTGCAATCATCTAATTAACTTGAGTTGTTTAAATCAGGTTCCATAATTGAGCGGAAGAAAAAAACGGTTCTTATAATCATTGCAGGCTACTTTATTTATGAAACGCTGAACGTGTATTTCAAAGAAAATCGAGAGACGAACTTGAGGCGATACCTGAGAATACGATTTTGCAGTCGTCAGTATGGCACATGTGTCTCGAAATTGTCTGCGTGGTGAAAACATACACGTATTATATTACATTTCATTACATTATGCTTGATCATCCATTCTATCGTTATCACGCAATGATAAATATTCTATTAAAAAAAATGAATCTACGATACCTATCGAAACTGTTATTTTCTGCATGAACAATGAAGAAAAACTTATTTAGTTTTATATGATTATTTATCATATCAGCCCTTCTTTACTGATTTAATCGTTGTAATTTAATTGTACGAATTAATTTGGCACGTGATCCAATAAATTGCAGCTCTGCTAAATACTGAATAAAATTGATCGCTATGAAAATAGACGTTGTAGACGGAGATGATGTATAAATAACTATTAAATTTTTTCCACGGCAGGCATGATCTTGCGAACTGCGCGTGGATTGAGCATATAAATCAACATTAATATTTAGGCGCGCATTCATAAAACGTGCATACACGTGTATGAGATATACGAACAAGAATTGTTTTTTTCTAAATCATATCGATTTTAATAGAAGAATTTATATAGCGTATATAAAGCAGAGCAGGAAGAGTGGCAAAATAGGAAACATAAATATAGCGATGTATCTTTATAGCCTCTAAAATTATAATCAAGCTGCACGAAGATTTTAATAATCTTTGAAATAAAAATATATTTCTGAGATAATTTATATATCAAGGTATAATTCTAAGATAACTCGTATATTACAATATTATATGTATTTTTAACGGTATGCGGGTACAAGAAACTGATCCTAACAAGACGTATTCGCGACTTTTAAACATTGATTAAGACCCAGAGAGAAATTTGTATTAATTCGAACATTATATACACCCACATACACACGTACACACATCACATCGAAGACAACACGCCGAGAATTGCGCGTCTTCACCAGAGGCATCTCCGGTGAAATCGGCGCTGTCTCCTCACGGTAATGCTGCTTCACTCATGCCATATTCATACGTTAATGTCGACGCGAATAATGGAAGGGGGGGGGGCCTTTCGCGGTGTACGCATATACGTAGGATGCGACTCGTAGAGCGCTGCGTAGGCCGATAAAGCCGACGCCGCCAAGCAGTCTGGCATTCTCCGCATTTCTTCATTTCTCGTTCCGTCATTGCCTTGCGAAAAGCCTCTTCTTCCTCTCCTCCGCACTCGCTTGTCGACCTTATCCTTCGCTCTTTCGCGTCATCCTTTACGCTTTACGTCATCCTCTCGCATGTGCACGGACATGTATGGACGCCGCGCTGCGCGATCTTCGCTACATATTACTTTCTTCTTGTCATTAATTCTATGGGACTATCCGTTGCATTATCGCGTCAAGACAGGACGTCTATTGAGCACCGTGTCGGGCTTTCTATTCTGTAAATTCTTCAGTGTGTTGAAAATAAAAAACCATTTGCCTTTTCATTAAGATTTATTAGATATTTTTGAATATCAAAAATGTTCTCTTAATTATTTAAGAAAATTTATTTAAAACATTTATTACTGTTATGCTAACTGTTTTTAGTAAAATGTCACAACTTCATCACACACACGTGTTACAACTACATACAACTACAAAATACAAGGTATGATTAATTGGATGTGTTCTCTAAAATTATTAGATTGTTTTCATAATTATGGCATATAATTATGTGCATGTAGGGAAATGGAACTTTAAAATTTCAGCTTTCATTTTTTTTCATTAAATCCACCGCGCGAGAGATGTATCTATTATCAGGCATTTATGAAATGAAAATGATATATGAAGATGTATTCATCAGATCTCTTTGCTTTTTCAAAGACACAAAAAGTCCCAGAACAACGTATCCTGTGGAATAATCTGTCATCGATAATAAAATGTAATTTGAGACGGCAATCTGTTAATAACGCCCATTTAAAACTGTATGAAAGATCTCCAAGTTTTAATAAACATTATGAATGGATTGTAGAGAGTTTGTGAATATTTTCACTTTCTGTGCGGAAAATCAAAAGCTTTTAAAATTATCATTTGTTTCACGGACAAACGCACAGCAGAATCATCGAGTTATTAAATCGGTTGATAAAAACGTTACGAGAGAGAGAGAGAGAGAGAGAGAGAGAGAGAGAGTGAGTGAGTGAGTGAGTGAGTGAGTGAGTGAGTGAGTGAGTGAGAGAGAAACTTGCATTCCGTAATTTATGATTTATCTTCCTCGCAACCCTTGGTATCTGTTGTAAGGAGGAACTATCTCGTCTCTCCACTTTTCTTTTCTTTTATCTTGCGAACGGAGCACGTTCATTTAATCGGGGTCCTCGAGTTTCCGCTCTCGCGATATGATCTCGATCTCTCTCGTGGCTGTCGAGACGCGCTGTGCTCTCCTCGAGAGATCTCTCCCTCGAAATCTTCGGTCTCTCAACCGAACAATAACCGCCCACACGTCGCCGTGGTGTCATGCGTGCGGTGCCCTCGTCGTTCCTCATTTTCACGCTCTGCGGACACTCGTCGGGCGTCGGGCCTCGGTTTCGACGCCCCTTTCATCCTTCGTGCGCGTTCCGCCCTTCGTCATCGTCCTCGACCTCGGTCTCTTATTGTATCGACGAAGAAAGCTGTCGTTAACAGCTGCCTCGAAATAGCATCGTCTCGACGTCAGGTATCCTCAAGATTAGGCGATGCTTGACAGCTCTCTTTCCGCTATTAGTAGATACAATTCGCTTCGAGCGTCACGTGTTTTACAATAGTGTAACATAATGTGAAATGTAATATGATTTTTATTTAACATAGAAAGTTAGATATCAAAAATTTGCGATTATAAATTTTTGAGAGCGATTAAAATATCGTTTCCTATTTCAAGTAAAATTTATTTCTATATTAATTTTTGAGAGCGATTAAAATCTCGTTTCCTATTACAAGTAGAATTTATTTTTATAAAAGATAAAATTGAGCTTGTTACTAATTAATATTGAAAATTCAAATATTGCTCGAATAAAATAAATGAAAGTTTTGAAAAGACATTCTTTTTTTTTTTTAACTTTTTATCACATTACCTCTGAAATTAATATCATAAAACCTTAATAGCGTTTTTGCTTTGTTACCGTATTATGAATTTATAATTGTAAAATATCTCTCGTATACATTACTCGGGAAAATTGTATACAATAAGTGGACAGATTGCGGCGATAAACAAATCACGTCCGGTATGTTTGAGTAATTAGCCGACGAATATGTGCTGTATCAAAGCAGGTACAGGAAATAGTCATCACACGACCGTCTATGCACGCGTAGATGTATGTACACATGAATAGACAATGCGACACAGGAAACGTTTCTTCCATTAAATTTCCTCGATCCGGTGTGCCCATTTCGAGAGTCGAAATGCGTGCTTTTATTGCCGCGTCTCTCGAGCTGTGTTTGCACATTAATAATTTGCGGCATTAATCTGACGTTATTATATAAATCATTAGATTTTTATTATTACAATATATTATTAAGTATTAAATAAAATAATTTTTCTTACCTTCTCAGTTATCTTATAAAATATATTATAAGATATCTTGAATATCTTGTGCATATTTTCTAGATATTGAATAAAATAGTGCGAAATATCAAACAAAACATGAATTATTTAATGAATATATAACAATATAATTTTATATTTTTCGAACAGCTTCTCACTTGCATTACATATACATATATCATAACAATAACTATTAATTTGATTAATATGAGTTACGGTTTTTTCTTCTTTTTTTTCTTATTTGCTATCTCGATTTCGATAGAAAATTTTAAAAATCTTATGCTTCCTATCTTAGCATTTGTTATTGATAGAAGAACTCCGAAGTTTTTTACGACACTTATCATTGTAGTATTGAGAAACAGTAGTAGCAGGATTACATTTCCAAGCCCGCAAGGTGTAATTCAACAATTGCAAACTAATGCAATGCGTGTGTTATGTAGGCATACATGATACATACTAGCGCGTTGCGCAAAGTTAAAAGATCTGTGTGCACGTGTGCACTCGTTACATTATCTGATTGTGCTAAATTCAGCGTGCGTTTGTTCCTGCTACTCTGTCCAGGAAGTGACGTCAGAGATATCGCACAGTATATGCACAGCAAACGCGTGATTGGGATTTACATGTGTCGGTGCGAGGACCGTCGATGATGTGCCACTCGTTTGCCTCTCTAAATTCATTTGTCCGAAAGAAAGTTCTGATTATATATTTCTATGATCCGCGCTAATGATAAAAAAAATTCTATTCAATTACGTTAGTTTCAAGACTGGTAAATAGTGATAATAGCAATAATCGGAGCTTGAAAAATTCTTCATAGATAAATATAAATAAAATACAATTTTTACCAAATTCTCTTGGAATTATCTGCGTTGCTTGTGCTTTTCCTCCTGCTATTTGCATTCTCAGTGTCGCCCTCTTATTTGCTTGACTGGAAACGAGACAACTATCAATTAGTAGTAATTAATTGGGTATCGGGGGCTCATAATCGAGTAGTCTGGAGCAAACGTGATATTGCTTCCTGACGTCTTTCCAGCCGCCTCTCGACTTGTCGCGCGCGCCTATACTTGGCGCTAATTAGTGCGCCATAAAAACCTGACCACGCCGATTATGAAGGCACGATATGCACGATCGAGTCGACTAAAATATAATACAACATCATTCTTGGATAATTTCAAAATTATTTGAATATTGTTAAATATTTTAATTTTATTTTATTTTTCTACTACTTTTTTTATTCTCTCATAAAATTATGATCATGGTTATATCAATATATTGCATCGAAAAATTTCTGCTAAGTCGTAAAAGTAATGCTGTAAAAGTAAATGCTGTTTATACATACGCAGCATTGATGATATTTTTATAGACGTATATACTCCCACGAACATAAAAAATGAGTTCAAGGATTACTAGCGTATATAAATATCTCGAAGTGTGGGTATCCCTTACGGAATATAGATATTTGAAAAATATGATAAAAGTTGTTAAATACTTTTTATCGAATTATAGTTATTTCTACTTTCGCTATTAAATGACACTCAAATCTAATTTAATTAGATTAGTGAATTAATCTCGCAGCAATCCAGTCGATATGATTATATTAATATATTTATTTCTTCAATGTTACGTAAAAAGACGGAAGAATACGTATTTTTATTTTTGAATGTGTATATTTATTTTTGAAGATAGAAGCTTTTACGCACGTTTTTGAAGCAGTATCTTTCGTCATTTCGCGGGTATTACGTATTCTACAAACGACGCTCGTATTTTAAGATACATCTTGTATATAAGTGGGTAGAGAAACGACTTATCTCACGACTGGATGGATAGTTCGTGTTATCTGGATTATCATTATCCTTACGCCTTTGCGCGATCGATGTGAAATACAACGTGCAAGGTGGATACGTAGAGGAAGATGAAATCTCGCGAGCATGATCGCGCCGATCGAGGTAGAATCCAAGTGGTATCCCAGTAAGTACTGTGTACCTTGCGCGGGTACGTACACGCTGCGTGTACTTTACGAATGCCGGATCTGCGCGTGTGATCAAAGGTGTTCTTCGTGCTTGTATTTATTCGCAGACTCGATCGTATTTTATGTGCGGACAGGATTGAGGCTCTTGCCAAGCGAGCACCGAAGATGCGCGCTGGTGAATACATAATATACAGCAGTAGCATTGACATATAGCAAATAAACTTTCTACAAAAGTATAAACAAAAAGGAGGATCTCTTACAATACAGAGAAGAGCTTGCTTAAATCTACTTGTTTCACTTTGACGTATGGAGCTATCGATGTATTTTTGGCTACATAAAAATTGTAAAACATTTGTTCAGACTTTTATTCTTTAGTGGAAATATTTATTAATTTATTTATAATATAAAAATACTCTGATTTTGTATAAATAAGCGGGTTGTGATTTTAGAAGTGACATAAAAGAGAGCAAGAATTGAATTTTTAGATATTATAAATTCTAATAAGTTATAAATGTAAATACATTGCATAAACTGCAGTACCTTTTTAGCAAAATTTAAAAAATTTATTTTTAGAATAAACGATTCGTATTAATGTATATCAGATTGAATTTATTGAGTGATTTATGAACTTTTGCTATATACTTGTTTATATCTTATTAACACAATTCTTGTGACAGCTTAAGCATTTGAGCACAAATCGCGAGCGCGAAGGCGTTTTGAATATTTATCAATGTACAATATACGTTACGATCCACCCACATTTACGTCCGGTCAAGCATAAGTTGTTTTAATCGTGGCGCTCTTCCTGGTGAAGTGACGGGAAACCATTTTGGGAGATCGCATCGCAAATACGAGTGCTGAATTAATTACAAATGTTAGGATTATCACGTGGGCATGCAACCATTAAGGTGTCGAAACCGGATTCTGCCGTTGGTTAAAAGAGCGATACATTAATCTGCACACGTGATATATGCGCGTGGGAATTTATACGGGGTAGATATGCAATATTGTAGTATCTTGTGACGCAATATGAATATTCGATCGTGGTTCAAGGAAGTCCCTTGTATCTGGATGCAGCTATTAATCGGTAACTTTATCCAAAACGTGATTTTTATATAATCAGATCAGATTAGAGACATCGGGAACACGCAGTTATATCTACAATAGAAGAAATAAAAGCGTTGCGGAAGTATAAACATTTTAGTAAATTGAAAATATATAGAAACATGACGTATCATAATAAATAAATTTGTTTAAATTATATGTATAGAGAAAAGTAACCGCATATGTGCTTCGAAGCACATCATTCGATTTCTGAAAAATCGAATCTACGCGCTAAACGAGATGTATACGTTATGAGAAATTTAATAGAATTCATTGCAATAAAACCCGCACGGAAAGATATACGCGACAGGGACGATGCCAAAGACGCTGTGATTTCCGCAAATAATATTCTTCCTTGGCGCATCTTCTCGAATCGTGGGAACTCTGCGTCCAGCATCGTGCGTTTACCTGCCGTGCAATCATCCGCGTCCACATTTGACTGTCTGTGAAAACACGCGCTAGCATTCTTCTATCCGTTCAGCCCGATCGGGTTTGCGTTCGAGTTTCACATCATTCGATTTTCTTTTAGCTCCCGTGTCTTAAAATATCATCCACCGTGTTGCTCGAAGCGTTCACCTTATGTTCCTTTATTCGCCTCACGTGCAATCGATAAACGTGATTAGAAGCTTTGGGTAATAGGAGATGATGAGAAAAATTATAGGAAATTTTATCGTCATTTGCAAAATATCTTCATTGGTATTCTAGCCGTGAAAAGATGCCAGGAAATTTGATTATAAAAAATTGCTAGTCTTTTGAGAAAGATAAATTTGACACATGACATACAAGAGTCTATGAATATAATACAAATATATAATAAATCAAATTGTCAAGTAGTTTTAAAAAATTGTTTCTTCAAATTTATTGAACAAAATGAAAATTGTCGATATTATAATTTACAAGTATTAGAGACGTAGATATATATCCTAATTAAATTTTAATCATAAAAATAAATTTAATTGTAAGATTTATAAAAGCATAGCGTTTAAAGAGAGTTATAACCATTGCATAATTAATCATTCTTTATTAATATCAACATAAAATTGTTAAATATTTAAAGAATTTCGGATAATATCTTTTCAGCGTACATTAGAAGATAGTAATTTCTAGTCTTTTTAAACATGATTAGATGAAAAATTTACGTGGTTTTATTTCATTTTAATAATATACATGGGTAGGTCAATAATGGGAAGTTAATTCAGGTTTGCACGATTATTTATCGTTTTTCCTCTAGTTCTTCGTAAGATCTTTCCAACATGCAGCACGATGAAACCTGCCATAAAACATGGACCATACGATTATAGTCTTGTTCCTCGCTTTCACGGTCCGGCAAGGTCACGTAATTCTTTTTTTTTTTTGCACCTTTCATCGCTCATCTTTTCATTCCTGAGTAACAAGACGTGTTTAGTAGTTATTTCGGATGATCACGTTTGCTCTTGGTAAAGCCTGATGATGGGCATAGCATACGCGGCATCTGCGGCTAATCGCGTGGAATCGCCAGTAATGCGACCCGTTAATTGTTTCGCACGATGCGTGCAACGATCATGATGTTGGGTACATTTGCCGCGTTTATTGGAGATAATTATCGTACCACGCATCCAAATTGCT
This sequence comes from Tetramorium simillimum, assembly GCA_011636635.1. Lineage (NCBI taxonomy): Eukaryota > Metazoa > Arthropoda > Insecta > Hymenoptera > Formicidae > Tetramorium > Tetramorium simillimum. Next base: position 3,940 of record VBVQ01001931.1, on the reverse strand, counting down.
CGTGGATACGGCTTACGTAATGTGCGTTTTGGTCGTGCGAGAATTTTATTCGCGATCATATCGCATCGCACCTCGCGCACAAATACAATCGGACGATTGGAATGTCTGATTCGATGAATTTATCACATGGTATATGTACTGCGCTATATACTTCATATAAATGACTAATTACAAAATAGTATATAGTTGAAATACAAAAATTATCTTTTATCGTAAGAATATTTTGAGATCTGATTCTTGAGGCAATTTTGACTTAAATGCAATTTTATAATTATTATATAAATTTGATTCGTGGGTATTATTTATTTATAGACAAGAATTATTATTAAGCAAATCTCAGATTTGTAAAGTCCGAAATACGAATTTTTATAAAATTGTTATGGCATTGATTCCACAATTTGTCCATATTTGTTTATATAAATGTTTTTCATTCATTTTGTAAAAAAATTAAAAATAAACAAAAAATTTCATTACAGCATTCCTAAAAATTTTTTTTTAATTTAAATATAGATTCCGATTGTCCATCATTTGTCCACATTTGTCCATCATTTGTCCACATTTGTCCATAAAGAGGATTATTTATGGTAAATATGGACAATTAAATGTTATATCAAATGCAATTTTGTACAAATTCACATTTTGAAGTGCCAACAGACTTTAAATTCCGTTTAACCGAAAATGTTAACATTTATGTGTTTAGTGGTTCATATTGGTCAATGGCAACATATTGGTCAATATTTAATTATTAAAATTATACTGTTATAAATGCCAAAAGATTAATTTAAAATAAAGCCCAGTAATAATAGTTAGAGAGATGCATATAAACATATAAACATAAATGAAAATTTTCGTTTATTAAATAACAAAATTTTATTTACAAACATAATATTTATAAATTTATCTACAGATAATCATTTAGGATATAATATTTTTAATTCAGATATAAAATCATTGCAAAAATCAAATATTAAAGTTATTATGTAATGGAATGTCGTATATATACGATTATTTTTATTTAAATTAACTTAATAGCAGCTGTTTTCTGAATTTTGCAATTAAGACATTTACAACTTTAATCTCGTGAAATATATCTCACTTAAATGTTTTTATTTGAATTAGTTCCGTCAATTAACACAATATATAAAGTAATTGCGATTGGATCGATTTCCTATGACAGTCGATTTCCTCCTTCCACGTAATTACCTCGTCATTTTTTTTCAATTTCTTTCTTTTTTTTCGGGCGGAGATATACGTTCTAGATATACGAGGCGGGAAAGATTCTTTAAGACCTGCCTCTTTTTCTTTTTCTGCCGCGCCGCGATCCAATTACCGTCGGACTCACGCGCCCATTAACGTGATGCGTGCTCTGTTTTCCTGTTCCAGTCACAACCATGGTATGACACTTGATTGAGGTAGCCAGTCCATAAACGACCACCAACCGCTGCCGCCGCCATGAGCAAGCTATTTCAATTTCTGGCCCTCCTCCTGTTGGGTGTCAATGCCAGACGGAACGACGGAGACAGACCTGCGGATGACGCGTACGCCGGCCAGCAGCGTCGCGGATCCCTCCACAAGTCGAATTACAACAGCAATAATAATTACAATCATCAGCCGAACTCGCCCTATTTGCCGCATCAGCAGCCCAGGGAGCGGAAGCCCAACATTGTGCTGATTTTGACGGATGATCAAGACGTCGAACTGGGTACGTAGCGACATACACGACATTATTAATTGCTCGAGCCTCCCGGAAGCCCAAACTGATCGACTCCGCCTTCTGTAAATTTCTTAATTTTAATAGCAGAGCACATGATTAATTTGTTACCTCCATCAACTTTCTCTTTCTATCTTTCTTTTTTTTTTCGCGGAGTCGATTAGTTTGATTTCTAAGAGCTCATTTATCGCCGGTATAAATGCCTACGTGGAACACAGAGTTCACTTTGTTTATTGCGTGCGGCAGCCTGCTGGCGCCTTATCTCGTCATCGCGATATTAGTCTTAGTCCTTACGAAGGCCCGTTTCGAGATATCGCGACATGTACCCGAAGAGAGACGCGTGCAATATGCAATCTTATCTGTAACGCCGCCGTAGAGCATTACGTGTATTTATTTCATTAATTCGTCCGCTAATATCGGAGTACACTACGGGCGCGTCTACGGAGCAGAACCCGAAATGTTCACTAATGAATATGAATTTGAATGGTTTGAAATCGATTTCCTCTTTCTTTTCAGAGCACGAAATTTCAATTAGTAACGCGGTCTAGATAGAGATCTTAATTTTCAACGAATTTAATTAAAAGATTACTAAAAATATAATTCACTTCAAATTTAATGAGAAAAATACGTATTTTTATCTTTCCAACAATTCGTTTTTTCAATCTTATAATCCGATAATACAATCATTGATATTTTATTAGGTACGGGAAGAAAAATAAAGTTACTTTTGGCCTCAACCGCAATTTTATAATATTTCTAACGATAATTATGATTAACATTATATAATATATATAATATATATAATATATATAATATGTATATAATATATATAATATATATAATATATATAACGATAATTATGATTAACGATGCATATAGTTAAATTAATCGTATTTATTATTATGGTTGAACCCAAAAGTAATTATATTTTTCTCTCAGTATGGAAAGCTCACAATTCCAAATATATGAATTATACGATTCAGAGAGGAAGATCTAAGCGATTGCGTCTAAGCGATTGCGGAATAATGGATGTGTATATAGATTAACCGAGATGTTTGACCAACCGGTATCCAAAATGGTCGTGTCGTATCCATCGCAGGTTCGCTGAACTTCATGCCACGGACTCTGAAACGAATAAGGAACGAGGGCGCCGAGCTGAGACACGCGTACGTGACCACTCCCATGTGCTGTCCGAGCAGGAGCTCTTTACTCACCGGTCGTTACGTTCACAATCACGAGGTCTTCACGAACAACGACAACTGCAGCAGTCCCCAGTGGCAACGAGATCACGAACCGCACTCCTTCGCCGCTTATTTGAGCAACGCGGGATATCGGACAGGTAAGAGGATGCCCCTCGTTTATCCTGTAACCTGGTGGATGATTACAGTCCCCCGCCTGGCGATCTCGCATTTCGCGAAGAATCGCATGCACGCAAAGCGTTTAATGATATTATTGCAGCATTTAAACGAGACATTTCTAGTACCACGTGAAACGTTTCTCATTGAAAATCGAATCTTTCCTATCTTTAATTAGATATTTCTTTCACAGTAATCAAATTTCTGTTTATCTCGAAACTATTCTAGTAAAATGGAAACGAAATGATATATTATAAAAATATTAATAATGCTGTTTATTATTAAATTCTAATTCAAAAGAGAAGAAAATTGAAAATAGCTTTTTGATAGAGCTATTTATTTTCCATGCTTTTACGTTTATTACTAGCGCGATACGAAGAGAATAGACGCGTTATTGTCTGTGCATTGTAGTAATGCACATAACTCGACCTTTGGCCGTACAAACGCAATCAGAATAATCGAGGCACGTTCAATTGAGAAGTGAGATTTCTATTTACCTCCCTATGCCAGCACAATGCGCTTTATGCGTAACTGGAGTCAAGTACGGTCAGCGATAAATCCTCGTTACACAGATCGGCGCGAGTCATTTAGGCCGGGATTTTCAATCAGAATAGATCGAAACCTTGATTTCCTTTTCCCTCTTTTTTTTTTTTTCCTTCAACTGCCCTCACATCGCGTACGGATCAACGTCATCGCGGCAACATCTTCCTACTTATTCGCGCGTCGTTAAACGAGGAGACAAGTCGACGTTCCCTATTTACATACGGACACTGCGCCCGCGGGCGGCATACTCCCGCAATTAAAATTTCGATTAATCCGCTCTCTCCCCCCCCCTCCCCCGAAAATACTAGTTGCATTTTGTTGCTCGTATCCA
>VBVQ01001930.1:875-29156 GCA_011636635.1 Tetramorium simillimum | reverse complement strand
ATCGCAACTGTACTAAATATAATTAATTTTTAAATTAATTTACTTTTAAATTAAGAAAAAATGTTGAGTAAGGCATGAATCGAACTTTTAAGTAATATTTTGTTGGAATATTTTTAAATTTTATATATGATTTCAAATTTTTGACCGATATTGTAAAAAGAATTTTTTTGTATACAATATATTACAAAATATTAATTTACATTATGAAATTCCTTCGAATACCGATCGCGAATAATCAGTTCAAGTAATAAATATGTATTTTTAATGTAAATTTATGTAATATTTTATAGATATAAAGTGTATAAACGCACAGTGACGATTTGCCGGCGAAAATGCAAGGCCGAGGCGGCAGGTTCCTCGCCGATCTTCGCGCAGGATATTGAAGATCTGCACTTTTACGAGAGAAAAGTGAGGGAGACACTTTGTCTGATGAAGTGTAATCAGGATTATCGAGAAATTGCAGGTGCGGGGGCGCTTAAACGACTCCCACACGCGACGGAGAAGAAATTTGTTGATCTCGCCATCTACGAGTATCTCCACAACTGTTATTTTCAGGTATAAAGAAGTATTAGCTATATTTAATTGAAACATTTTAAGCATAATCAGATATGTCATAAAGTTTTAACATAAATTACTTTTACATAAAAAATATATCTTTGCAACATTAAATTAATATATAATCTTATTTTCCGTTGCTCTAACTTATTTGTGTTTGAACTTATGTTTTTTTTGTTACTTAATATAAGATAATTGAATCATATAAAACGTAAAAGATATTTATTTTATCATATTTCATTTTGTCTAATTAACGATATTCACGATACGGTTTGTGCAGTATTTTAACTTTAATTTAACTTTTATCATTTATTTCATTCAGCTGATAAACTTAATTGCGTCGTTTAGATTTGTGCGTCTACGGAAACGCGTGCCTCTGCTCGCCTACGTAAGACCCCGCAAAAAAAAAGTATCACGAAAATACCATACTCTCCGGATCCTGGTCCTAATCTGGTGGATTACGTAATTACGGCGTAGCAGATATATCCCGCTGCGTAAATTTTATGACCTAAACAACCGGCTTGACCCGAAAAACCGATTCGTACCATCGGCTACGCTTATTAGATATAGATCTATTTTCGACAATTTGCGCATCGTCGTTTATAATTTCAAATTCACGAAATATTTGATGTTTTTTTTTAGTTAAAAATAATTATCATTTAAAAGTAAATTACCAAAAAGTATATGTCTGTAGCACACAGTAAAAAATGTATGCTTGTCTCATATTTTTTTATTTTCCGTTCTGTATCTTCGTACGGTTGGTGGTATCATCCGCTATCAAAATTAGGATCCCGGTATATTTCGTGTACTTCCGGCACAACAATCGTGACACGCTATATTTTTATCTTGAGATAATCTGAAATAAAATTTAATTGTGAATAATAATTGGTATTTACGAAAAATAACTGTTGTATTTTAGCAAATACTGTATCTTTATTGATTTTGCAAGAATGCGATAGTCTTTAAAAAGTACAAAATTATTTTTGCATGAAATAAAAATATACACATTTAATTATATCATAAAATAAAATATGTAATATTGGTAGAAATGGAATTATTAATTTATGATATGATACAATCATTATATTCATAAATAATTTTTCACAGAAAGAAAGGTATCAAGATGCGGCGAACGCAGCTTTCACCTACTTGTCCCAACATCCCGATCACGAGATGACTCTGAAGAACCTGAAGTACTATTTGAACCTGCCCGACGTGGCCGTGGAAAAGGTCGTGAATTTGGAGGCGGCTCCCTTTGTGCAGAAATACGTCCGAGGGGTCCAGGCATACGAGGATGAGAATTACGAGACAGCTGTGATTGAATTCGAGAATTCGCTCGAGTCTTACATGGAATCCGAGGAGCAATGCAGAATCTATTGTGAGGGACCCTTCGATCAGGGATGGTATCCCGAGTTTACCTCTTCGATAACAAGTAAGACACGAATTAATTTAATGAGAACAACGAATAATAAAATAAACAAATTCAGATACAAAAAAATGCATAGTTTATGATTCTTGATTCTTATTTGGGCAAACGTAAAATCTGTTTGATTCAGAGAAATAATTGTTTTTATTGTTGCTGCTATTAATCAATTAACGCTAGACTTAAGAAATGTAAAATATCAAACAGGTTTTTCGTCAAAATTTATATGTCACTAGAATAATACGCGTGTTACTTGTAATTTCTTATGAATTAATTTTGTTAATATTCATACATGCATATACAGGGTATTCCACAATTGGTGATCAAAATTTTAACGACGTATTTCTGAGTAAAAATTAAGATGAAAATCTTAATACGAAAATGTTGAGACATTATTATTCTTTAAATTTCTTTTTAGATCACTTTACGTACTGTCTGAAGTGCAAACGTGGATGTTCGCTTGCGTTGAATAATGTAAACGGCAACTATCAGAGTGATTTGCTCAGAAATCATTATAATTATTTACAGTTCGCTTATTATAAACGTGAGTATTTTAGCAATATTACAATGAGTAATTTTATTACACTGGGTAAGCCAAATAAAAAAAATCAGTCTCATTTATATTTGAACAAACTATAATATATGTATAATTTAACGGCATAATTGGGGCACTGACATCCCAAATAGGAATGCACGCGGAAAAATTTTAGCGTCATTTTAATTTTAAAATATACTGTATAGTATATTGTGTAATAAGTCTAAATCAAATTTTTAAAATCATTAATTCTAAATTTAATTATTGTAACATATAGCAATCTTTAAAAAATTTATGCCTAAGATAAATTCTTATAGGGGAATCCGGGGCAGAATGGGATAGCGAGGTAGAATGGGACAGTACTATTATAACATACGTGTTATATAACAGTTATATTGATGAGTAGGAAAAACTAACATGTATGTTACATGTAACATTGTGTTTGCTGGGAGCATTTGAAATTACGTGCATAACGATAAATTAGTTTACCTCAATCAACTGTCACATTTGTCGCCAATTTGTTGCCAATTGTTGCCAGTTGTTGTCAATTTGTAAATGTCACAATTGTAACATTTACAAATTCACTTTCCAAATCGGCCCGAATTACTTCGCAACACTCATTCACTTAGAAATGACCTTTAGTTACAATCAACAAAGTTGCCTCAGTCTTATCACGATCTGTTGAAGTAGTTCACGAATATTCCGCACGGTTGCGGCAATGAAAATAATAGTACTGTCCCATTCTACCCCGCTATCCCATTCTGCCCCGGGATCCCCTATAATTGTAATATTAGAGCGAATTATCTTACTATTAACACAATTATTACTGAATACATTTCAGAAATTAATTTTGTAATTATTGTAATAACCGTTACATAAAATTGCACAATTATTATTCATGTAATACTAAGTAATTTTTTATTTTTTATTTTTTAAGTAATTTTTCTTCACAATTTTCTCAATATTTGCAACTTATAATTATAAAATTCTATTTTAGCAAAAGATATATGCGTTTTGCAGAATCACTTTATGACAATTACTGCGAAATGTTGTGAATGAAAAAAAAGCAATAATTATGCATTTATTACGAAAGCTTCCTATTTGAGATAAATGCAAATATCATGAATTATTATGGCCTTGTTGCAATGTGTCACCATTCATTAACAGAAGCAAATACCTCGACAGCTTCGTCAAGCTGTTTCCTGAATCATCCTTGTCGTTAAATTAATTGAGCTAATTTCTAAATTATAGCAATCTCAATTAGTTAGTTTAACATCATTTCTAAAACTGTCATGTGCCACTTGCATCCTTTGTACTACTTTGTGCAATATTTATTTGTGCTTGCATAATTTTAAGAAAATTTTATTTTGATTCTTTCTGCTCACTTTTCTTTTCTCTTTCTTTGTCATTAAATTTTTATTAATTCGATTATGTATAGGATGTCCTGAAATTACCGGATGTTCTTTCATTGACAGATTTTGTGAAACATTCTAAGTCGAAAACTCTTATACGAAAAAGGCTGTAATATTTTTCAAATGGAAAACATTTACAATAGCCTTATCAGATAGTCTAAAATTCGTACACTCAGAAATAGTGCATCACATGTGATAAAGATGCTCCTGCCTTTTTGCCGATCCCGTATGAGACTGAAATAATTGCATGTACAATAATATTGAAATCATTGATTGAGTCATGTTTAAATATGGAAAGTCAGTACATTGTACATGTTGATAATGATAACCGCGTAAAAATCTTGCAGGATACTAAAAATAATAAATATAACAAAACTATCACTATTCTTTTATGAAATGTCACAAACAACTTCAAGAGCAAAAGCATCCTTATGTTATGCAACGTATCGTTTCTGAGCGCGCGAAATATACTTTATATTACCTGATTCATTTATTGTAAATACTCTCCATTTAAAAACTATTCTAGCCTCGACATTTTCGAATAAGAGTTTTTGCCTTAGAATGTTCAACAGAATTTGTCAGTGAAAGAATATCTGGTAATTTTTGGATATTCTGCTTAAAAGTACAAATATTAATAAATATATACATACCAATTAAATAAATGGATAAAAGAATGTGAAAAAAATATATATAAATAATATATATTAATATAATATATTAATAAATAATATATTAATATAAATAATAAAATATATATATAAATAATAATTTTTATTTATTTTATACATAGTGGGTAATTTGAAAGCAGCTTGTGCAGCAGTTGCGAGTTACTTGTTCTTTTTACCTGCCGATGAGACAATGCTTCATAATAAAGACTATTATAACTCCCAACCAAAAGTGAAAGAAGAATATTTCACGCCAAGAGAGGTATGTGAAAACATGAAACTATTAGACAAATTAAATTACGACTCTATAATGAAAGTATTAAAAATATAAACTTTTAAAATAAATATTACACATTTTTAATACTGGTAAAATTTCCAAGGAAATATCTGAATTTTCATATACGTTGGAAAGATTTATAATATTTATTTTCATATACATATACATGAAAATAATATATGTATATATGTATATTTCAAAGGCAAGATTGTAAATTTTAGTTTTTCAATTAAAGTAAATGAAAATCGATTATGAGTAAAAAAAATGTTAATAAATCTATAAATTTAATGAGGATTGTTTTTAGGAAGCGCTTTCTTACGTGAAACGGCAAGAATACGAGCTGATGCTACTGCTTTATATATCGCAGGAGTTTGCTAAAATCGAGGACAGATTTAATACGTATACTAAGAAGATAAATGACAAAAAAGCTGACGAGAAGGAATTAGGAATGGTAAAAAGTTAATTTTGTAATAAAAATTATTTAATTTATTTACAAATGACTATATTTCGAAAACCGTTTATTTGCCAGTCAAGCTATGCGGATCGAAAAATGTAAAAAAATGTATTATTGTAAACTGTTATTTTGATTTTTATTTGAAGGACGTTACACAAGTGAACCTGACAACATATCATGTTTAAGCAGATATCAGCTAGATGAATTTCGCTGTGCAAGAATGCATTTAATAAAATAAAAATAAATAAAATTAGATTTATACATATTAATACCAATTTTTACTATATATTATATACACTTATACCTGGGAAACAATAAAATATTTAAAAATAAATTTTTCTCTATTATTATTGCAATTTAATAAAATAAAATAATGAATAAAATTAAAAATAAAGAGAGATATTAAAATTGAAATAATATTGCATACGCTGCATCTTTATCAGTCCCTCATTTAAGTCGCCTGCTTAAATGCAACCCTATTTACTTTTGCGTTCACAAGTGCAAGAATGCAGGCGCGAGAAAAGAGACTCGCGAGGCAAAACGCATCCGACGAGGAGAGAAAATGAAAATAAAAATCCAATTTTTGTCTCCGACGCCACGATATTGTCTCAGTGTCTTCATAGATTTTATCTTTCATGTTTTCAGGACTCTTCCTTGCATCCACCTCCGGGTCACTCGCCGTCCATCCGAACGCGACTCATGGGCAATCTATCGGCGTTCTGGGACAACAAAGAGACGGAGATACGAGAGGATCGCGTCACAGAGCGGCCAAGAGTCACGGACGATGCGCAATTGATAGCGGGGGAAGATGAGCTCGGCGGCAAGAGCCGCTACGCAGCCGACGGTTTCCTCAATTCTACCGATTGCAATTTGCTCATGCGACTCGCCGAGGTATTGGAATTGGCTCCGTCACTGATCACTTCCGAATCATGGCTGTGAGACGTTTTTTCTTTTTAAGCATCCTTTCTCCCTAAGCGTCACGATTTTAATAAGACTTCAATTAACCCTTCGAGTCCCACCAAATTCATAAGATGGGCCAAAAGTGCCAGAAATGAAAATTCATTCGATTTTACTGAAAATTCGTATATGGAGATTCTCGGGCGGCTGATTACGAATTTGCTATAAAAATTTAAAAGTTTCATGGCAAAGATTTGTCATTTTGTGGGACTCTGGGCAAAGTCCTAAACGGCAAAGATCTTTGCCATTGGGACTCAAAGGGTTAAAATTGAAATTTTAATTAACTTTGCTAAAACAAAAATTCGCATGCAGATATGTGTATTCATGAATTTCAGTTCGCCGTGGAGGGAGACGGCTACGACGACAACAAAAGTCCGCACTCGCTTTACGAGCGTTTCGAGGGCGTGACCGTCGGCAGGATGGCCTTGGTAAGGCTTGGCTCTGTATCTGGAAACCATTTTTTTTTTATTATTTTCCCACACTCATTGCTTGTTGAACGTTTGTCGAAATATATCGTCGTCGTCTTATGGAAGAAAAAAAATTGCAGATGGTCTACTTCGGTCTAACGAAGCCGGAATTATTGAAGCTATTCCTGCGTCGCACGGAAGCAGCTCGCAATCACGTGGAAAGGTATTTCAACCTTGATCGACCATTGTATTTCACCTACACCCATTTGGTCTGCCGAACGGCCTTACCCGGTAATTTTCATCTGACGCATCGTCGTGCTTCTGACGATATTTTCGCTGGCATGCTCGCATCATAACACTTGGTACGGCATATTGAACGTATTGACAATCGATCAGATCGTATTCTGTCTAGATCGGTTCGCTTACTTGATTTCATTTTTATAATTTTTCTATTAACAACCTAGATAGGAAACTTTTGTAATGAATGCACAATTGTTGCTTCTTTCACAGTATTCAATCGTTCACAGCATTTGGCAATAATTGTCACAAAGTGATTTTGCAAAACGCATTTATCTTTTGCTAGAAAGAATTTTATAATTATAAGTTGTAGATATTGAGAAAATTTTAAAAGAAAATTACTTAAAAAGTAAAATTAAAAAAATTACTTACTATTACTCGAATAATTATACAATTTTGTACTCTAACGGTTTTTACAATAATTACAAAATTAATTTCTCAAATATATTCAGTAATAATTGTACTAAGATAATTCGCTCTAATATTACAATTATGTAAGAATTTATTTTAGGCATCAATCTTTTAAAGATTGCTCTACGTTACAATAATAAAATTTAGAATTAATGATTTTAAAAATTAGATTTAGACTCATCACACAATATATTATACATATTTTAAAATTAAAATTATGCCAAAATTTTTCTGCATGCGTTTTTATCTGAGAAAGCAATCACCAGAATACAAAATATAATAGTAAAATATGTTTCTTATCTGCCTATCGAATAATATAATAAGGAAGAACAAAAAAGATTCCGTATCTGCTAGACTTCAGGAAAATTTATTCCGTCTTTTCAGACTCGCCGGCGAATCGAACTGACCTCAGTCACGAGATTCACGCCGATAACTGCGTTTTGAAGGACGGAGGTGCCTGCTCGCGAGAAGATCCCGCGTACACGTGGCGGGACTACTCGGCGATCTTGTACCTCAACGACGACTTCGCCGGCGGCGAGTTCTTCTTCGCGGACAATCGGAGGAGACGCCGCGTCCGGGGCGTCGTTCAACCCCGATGCGGACGTATGGTGGCCTTCTCCGCCGGCGGTGAGAATCTTCACGGCGTCCGGGGCGTACGTAGCGGCAGGAGATGTGCGGTGGCGCTATGGTTTACCCAGGACGAGAAATATCTGGAGTACGAGAGGGTCGTGGCGGCTACCGTGTTACGGAGGGTCCGCATTTTGGGCGCCGCGCAACGCGAGGATACTCAAATACCGCTGAGGTGAGGCAGAGTTTATTACGTACACTCTATATATAGAGAGATCCATTTGACGCTACGTAAGAAAGAAGAAAATTAATATCTAATTTTTGCAATTGTGCAACTTAAAGCCCGAAAAAATGCGCATGATTAATATAGAAAACATATTCTTGATTTATATATGTATAAAATTATATAAAAATGTCATCTTAATTATATATTTTCATGGAACGAAAATGACTGAGACATTTTTAATTACAAAATTGTATCCATATTTTTTGACAGTTCATTCATAGATCATGTCGCCTTTCCAAAATTATAAATGTACAAATTTTTACTTTCCGAGTGAAGAAATAGTGAATGACTTTTTTTATTCCTAACTTTATGCTACAAAAAATTTGCATATTCATCGCATAAAAAAAAAAACGATATATTGTTAGATATAAAAAATTTTGGAAAAAACTTTACAGATAGAGAGAAATTCATATTATCACGTCTGTAAATGCTTAAATAAATATTATATGATAAAATAAATACATAAAAATTATGAGAAACAAATACTAAGGTAAAAAAAATAGTCGCAGCGGTATATAATTGGATACTATGTAGCATTAAGGATCAATGGTTTAGAAGTTGAGCATATTTCTTCAAAAATTCTATTTCCTTGAGTTTTTTTTAAGGATTAAATAAAGTATAACATTTCTGTTTTAGATATGAAGACACGCTGATCCAGTGTTTCAAGGAGGACGAGGCGTTGAGGCACATACTGAGGGAATTCGCGCGAGAAGACAGCAACAAGTGGTAATATCGACAGCAATTTACACAAGATATATCCTTCGTTTTACCTACATTCTCACTCGAATTCATTTGAGAACAGACGTGCGGTCAGGTGTCAAAACGAGAAGAGGAAAAGGAAAGAGAAACACGGCGGATGAAATTAACGAACCGATTAATTCGCGATTTACAAAAGGACAGATGGAAGTGATTGCAGTTTGATGGCTGAAAGTTCCAGAGAACAGCACATACTCCTTCACGAATGGCTGGACCACGAAGCTGGAGACTCAAGAGTTCTCTGATCGTATTTCACAACGACAATTAGAGATCTGTAATTAGTCCGAAACTTACATATTAGTACAAGTCAGCCGGACAGTCTGTTTGAAGAAACAGACGAGTGTAGATGTAGTTAATCCCAGTCTTGTTCGACGAGCAAGCCCCCGATCCTCGGTTTATACAAGTCCATCCATGGGAATGTGTAACGACGACGTGGGGGGATTCGTCTTAACAGATCCTGATGTTTGATTTAATTGAACCTCTCTAGTCGGCACGTACAAATAAATGCACAGACTTACATACGCATACCTCGCACATACGCCATAGTCAGTTACGTCTAAGTTGTTTTGCTAGCTAGTATTATTTTTACGTAGCAAATGTATGTATATAGGCGATGCCGTCGCAATTGCACCAACCGCAACAACTCTTTGTTTATAGAAAATATCCTAAATCTTTATTAGAACATGGACATATTACATGTCAACAAGTTTACATAACCGCTCGCTATGCAATCGCCTTGCATCGCATCGTTAATTTTATAGTCCTCGTTTATTTATACTATGTATAAGAAAATTACGCCTGTGTGTTATATTCGCGATTGCGTTGCAATCCCCTTCCTCCTTCTTCTCTTCTTTTTTTTCTTCTTTCTTCTTGCTTCTCTTATCGCGCGATGTGTGTTGCGCGAGCACTTTATGTCCCTTTGTAAAATCAATTCCGTCGATTAAGCGTGCGTACTAATCGTTCGTAATTACTAACGCGTCTACTTCTCGTCGATGATCGCGATTTGTCCGCGTCGTTATTGCAATTGCGAGACAAAGAAGAAATGTATTCGTCAGCGGACAAAGTGGAAATGATTTAGGATGGAGGGAGGGAAGAAGATAGAAGGTAAAAATTAAAACTCAAATTCTTCATTTTTCGAAAAAGTTACGATTGGAGTGACCCGCACGGATGGAATTAAAAAAGAAGAGAGAGATTTAGTTCCAGATAGAGAATAATATTGATATATATTGTCGTGGTCATGAATCTGAGTAATCTTTAAAGTTTTAGTCGTCGCTTATTATTCATTTAAAAGATATTAATATATTGCGGTGTGCAAACAAGTATTGAATGCGGTGAATTCTATTAAATATGAATTCTATAGGCTGTCCCTGCATTTTATTTGTCTCAATTTTTTGAATTACTCGAAAACTGAATTCAGAAAATGTTTCAGATAAAAATTGTATCGTCTTGTTTTCTATTTCTCTAGCCTAAATGATATTTTAATTTCAATAACAAACATGGTAGATATTGTAATAAAATTACCTTACACACATATACATTGTTAACTTGGTACTATATTTAAATTATAGAACTTGCAATATTCATTAAAATATTGATAGGGAAAGGGGCTGATAAATGTCTGTAAGAACATTTATTAGTTCCAGAAAAAGAAAAGGCGATGCCTTCCTCATATTTACTTTACAATGTACAGTGTAGAATTTATAATCATATGTTAATAATTTTTTTAATGAACAATAAGCGACAAACTTCAAGTTTATTCAAAGTTATGACCTATATATATCTCAAGGTCATCCAAGTTGGATCCTTTCTTCTGTAGTACTCCCTATATTAAATATAAATCATCAGAGTTTTTATTCTAAGATTGAAATAAATGTACAAGGAGAAAGAACGAATTCGAGAAATCTCATTTACGAGAAAACTATTTTTAAAGTTGATGTAGTTTTAGATCTGTAGTTTCATTTTAACGGCATTTAATACATCCAAAAATGCATATTTTCTTTCTTTCTTCTTCCAAAGTTGGAGACTTTAATGATTGTTGGATTCCGTTTTTACTTTTATGGCCATCGTAAATATTAAAACCCTGATTGGCAAGATGAATTTGAGAAAAGTGCTTAAGCTGAAAAGAAATATATTTTCAAAAGTTAAGCAAGTTATAAGTTATTAAAATTTTGTGTCTAGAAGTTTTTGAAATAATTTTTTCGGTTATTTTTCAAATTTAAAATAGTAAACTTACTATGACAAATAAAATCGTAATTTTATTCCATCAAAATAAAATTGGATATTTGTAAATTTCTTGTATAGCTAACATATTTTTGAGCTGCAAATTAACAATCAAAAATATGTTAAAGATGTTAATGTACATCATCTATATTAATTTGAGTACTCATTTTGAATTTTTATTTTTAAAATTCACGATATTGACGAAGGCAACTCTAAAAACCCTAAAATACACTTCAACATTTTTGTAAAACTTTTAATTTTAAGTCGGTCATATTATATCTGTCATCTTGAATTTTGCATTTTGAAGTTCACCATCGAATAGAGCAATCTTAAAAATGTTTGAATATTTAATTTCAGAAATATCAATATGCAATTCTGCCAGTCAAGCCAGAGTTAATTCAAATTTTTAACCGAGCGCACCTAGAGATAACAAGATTACGGTAATTCAACGTGAAACACGAAATTGAAGAATATGAGTTTTTATTTCCGTATCCCTCATGACTTCTCGCCGTAATCGTCAATGTCATCGTCATTTCGATTAGTCGGGAAGAAAGTGGTAATGCGATTATGATACGTTGTAACTGTACATATACACATACATGTATGTATATGTTTCAATACAAACGTTTATTATGAAATTATAATGACATCTGCGTATCACAGGAGAGCTCAGTCGATTCTTCAGAAACCACTCCAGCGTCATCACTATTCCAATATCCCGGCCCGCAACTTTTCAACGCGGAGCGAGCTACAAATAGCTACAATACTGTGCCACGTTAATAATGGAATTAAATCTAGAAGTTTAGAAGTTTGTTTTCCATTGTCATAGGAATTCGAAGATAAGCGAAACAGAAAGACATATGATGTTCCACGCAACTCGACATTGATTAAACGCGATTGATCTCTCGCGACGGATTTGGAGTGGTCACTTGAGTTTCGTCTCACGGGTCACAAATGTTTTTTTTGTATTGCTCTTCGTTTAGACCTCGATGTGTCGCCCCTCCCTGCATAATGATTACAATTAAAAAGCAATCTTGAAAGTAACGCTTTCACGTCAGCTCGTAAAAAAATAGGCGCGCAGAGAGAGAAAGAGAGAGAGAGAGAGAGGGAGAAAGGCGTATAGAGTATCGCAGGAACGCTGAGACGCATTAATTACATTAATTACAATAATCTTTTATCGGTCGTAATGTTTCTTTCCGGTAAACGGAAAAACGTAAGAAACGATATTTCACGTGTGGCTGTTACGACGAAGTTATAAACCGGTCTATCTTAGTGCCCGTTGACTCTTCGACTCTTGAGGTGCTGCTTAAACGAACTTTTCTCTCTAAGGATCAATCGATAAGATTTAACAGTTTCAAGCGTAGGAGAATTGAACTCTCTTAGACCGGGGACAGCGATTATCGCTCGTCGTCGATGTAAAAACAGAAGAGAAACATCGTGTTTGTCAGACTGTGTGATTTCGAGAATCAGACTTTTTACAAGAATTACATTATTTTATACATAATGTGTCAATACATTGTAATGTGTCGCATAGCTAAAAAAAAAAAAGCGATTCCGTGATTTTCAAAGTGTATGTATATCTGGATGTAACAAAAGTACTCGGAAAAATGAATGATACAAAGAACAATTTTGTCACTTTGTAAAAATGAAAAACATTTTATCAATAAATGATCGATATTTAACTCATTAATAGCCAACAGATTCATTCTTGCAAGACAGAAATTATATATATATTTTTTAAACAGTGCTTATTATAAATGCAGCTATTTCTTATCAAAAATTGAGCTAAAAAGTCCTGAATCATTTTTTCTTATTGCTTAATGAAGCAGCTTAATTATCGAGTGAGGTTAATTTATTTAGTGTACATGAGCGTTTCGCTAATTGTAAGTCATCACGCGCACTTTTGAAGGCGCGATTTATTGACGCAGACTTGTTTAAAGGACGGTGTTGATTGGATTAACTTTACTTCTTAACGACCGCTCCATTAAGCATTATAGAAACATTTCAGCACTTTTGATAAAGAATAGCGGTATATAATTAGCAGACACTGCACAAGAAATATTTTTTATACGTATATAACGGATAAATAATTTTAGCAATTCTTTGTTCAATTTTGCGGTATCTAAAAACAGTACTATTTTTTTTTCATATTGTGTATGTGTGTACCTACAGGGTGTCCAAAAGTAAGAATCTCCATTACATACGTGCTTGTTCAGTACTGCAAAAATAAAAACAATTTTGCTTCGACTATATACGTCTCTATTATAATAATGGCTTTTAATGCGTTAAATACTAACGTGATAGATAATCTAAAGATATGTTTAGAGGAAATAAAATTTTGTCTTCGAAACCAATTGTATATTGCACGATAATAAGATTATTATCACAATCAACTGTTGTCATTTTCTCAAAAATATGTATGTAATATATATCCTACGAACGAAATAAACCTGTCAAATCAGATCAATTCAATTCGGAAATTTGTGATTGTCACAATTAATCTTCGTCATTAATTTCTGATTCGCTAATATTTGATCGGTGTTAAGGTAAACTATTGATACAAAAAAAAAATCATCCGTTTAATAATGCCTTCAAGAAGTTGTCTTACTTATTGAGAATTAATATCTTTGTATAAAATTCCTTAACGTTAATTTATAGATACCTCTAACTGTCAATTAAATTAATTAATTTGTATAAAGCAATGAACATGAGGTGTGAACAAATGTGACATAACTGTAACGAGAATACGTTCTTACAGGCGAAAACGGAACGCGCCACAATCGCAATAGGTATGAAACTTTCAGCATTTACGTATAATACTAAGAATCTCAGTTGGAAACATTTAGATAAACAGCTCTCGCGCTGTTTATCGTTTCAGCTATACCTACAGCTAAGATTCTGTTTATCGACGTCGAAAATTGTGTTTTTAACATTTAAACGTTCAAAAATACAGAATCGTATTTGATTCGTCTCGCATCCAACATGTGCTAACGTTTAAAAAAGTATCGTTGATTTAAACTCTTTAACTCTATTTCTCCCGCTGTCGCTCCTCGTTATTTTCCACCGCGGAAAAAAACAGTTTTTTCACTCGCGTCCTAGACGTACAGTTTACTATTAAATATTATCAACTTCGCGCGCATGAAAATAAACTTAAACGTTGGCGCACGCGCCAGAATCTCTTTGCCCGAAAAGCTCGCGCCCAAAACAACGTGCCTCTTTCTTTCAAAATATAAATGCTAAATATACATATGTAATAATATACTTAACCGGCATTTATATGTCGTTTACATTTTTTCTCCTTCCGCGTAATTAATAATAATGCTAATACATTGTAATAAAACAAGAATGTAACGCAGAATGTAACAATAAAATGAAGAGCGTTGTACATTGTTTCAAGAGAAGATTGAAAGAAAAAAGGCGTCGCGATATATTTTGATTATGTAGAAAGAGAGAGAGAAAGAGAGAGAAGTTGTCAAATGGCGGAAGTTATCGTATCGGAGAGTATGCTGGACACCAAAGATTTTCGTGTGTGAGAGTGTCTCTCGTTCGAAAGACTTGCTCGCAATATTTACTGCATTCTATCGTAGAAACGTTCTTCGTTTAAAACAGTAGTTTATTATTAGTTTAGTACAGTAGTACCCTAATGCGGGCGATATATAAAAAATTAAAAAATATACGAGTTATATATAAAACACATAGAATACATATTTCGTCGTAGCGCGTCTCGCATCAAGTCAGATTTTTCCTTCTACCTCTCGTTCGTTCTAGTCATAAATGATCGACCCTGCGCTTAAATAGCAGCGCATTTAGCGTGTCGAGCGTGTCGTCTTACACCTAAATTTCCTAATTGTACATAATTGTATGTTCCCCTCAGGATAAAATATAGTATGGCTCAACGCAAACGAAGACTCGAAACGTTCGGGCATTGAACGCGCGGAGACAATATGAATCAAGTTTCGTTTCACCGGAGGAGGCATTACGAGGCTGTAGGATGCCTTTCCCCCCCGTCTACATATTGTTTCGCGATATATACGATTTTTACAAAAGAGATCCGTTTGATCTTCGGCCGATGCGCACTTTGGTATCCAACAAGTTTCTCCACGCATAATCGGAATATGAACGATCGATAATCGTGATATGGGCAGTGAATGATTAAGCAAGTACCAATATTAAATGGGCTGGCTCTCCCATTGAGGCGCCCATTCTGGAAGTCGTCAATCTGCACTGGATGGCGGTGCGGCGTATCTCGAACGCGAATCCGAATCCCCGTCGCATATGTATTTCCCTGAAACAATTTAATCTCGGTAATTAATCGAATCATAAGAATTTTACTCGTCGAATTTTCTTTTCTTTTTATTAATAAGCAGTAAAGGACATTAAAATTCTTTTACTATTCTTAAACATTGTTTTAGAAAACTTTAAGGAGTTTAATCTTTAAACTCAATTTTAACTTTAACTCAATTTTAAATTCTTAATTCTTTTAGCAGCTTCTAAACAATTCTTTTAATAATATCATTATTTAAACAACATATAAAATGACAATCGGAGGCGTTAAAGTTAAATAGCTATTATTTTGTAATAAATATACAGAATGAAATAAATTAAATATTGTACTTGAGCCATTTTTAATAAGAAAAATGCTCTGTAAATAATTGTCACATACTGTACTATATACTGTGGAAAATACGGTACTGTAAAATATAATGTTTTCTATGCCACGAGATTATTTCGCGTTTTGACAGAGAAACTCTTGAGGAAACTACAGTTTCGTACGGAGGCCCAGCATCACACGCCGCACTGTAGCCCTTGTTATTTACAGAACGCTTCTCCCAATGCCTCGTCGAAGATGATACATGATTACTAGAGACACTTTATATAAATTATATATTCCATTGATAAAATATTTCTTTAATAATGCATCATTTTGTTATATCTTTAAGTGGCACAAATATTATCATCTTCTTGTAACTGCTTTTGTGTAACGGAGCGATTGAAGGATGCTTAATTATTTTATAATTAACGTACCAGATACAAATTTTCGCTTTACTAAGCTCAACCGGTATCCAGAACCTATAAGCTCAAATTCGACGCCCGACAATGTGGTCCCTTCGCAATTGAACTGAGTGAATATCGTGCCCTGATTGCCGGGGCCGCGTTCGAGTTCGACTCGCGCCTTCAAGGATCCGACTCCGTTGCCCTCGCTGTGCTGCGAGAGCTCCGTGAATTTCCATAGCACGCGGTTCGTGTCGGGCAGCCACTGCGCTGGCGGTTTGCTGTTGAGCGACTTGAAACCGCCGTCGATGGGCGCTGCGACGTGGAGATTCAACAAGGGGCTCGGCGAGGCCATAGCGCGACTGTTGTACTTATAATCGATCTGAAATCAAAGCCAATCTGATTTGTAATGGCTGCTACATCGAGCGAGACAGAGAGAGAGAGATGAAATTGTTGCTGTCGTTTCTCTTAACAAGAATCTCCAGTAGCGCAATACATTGGCTAACATTGGCTAAACATTGGTTATCTTGGGAATACCTTGGCCAATATTTCCCAATGTAAAGCCAACACTAGCCATAGATTAAATGCTAATATATTACTGATATTTGCACGTCAATAATTGGATTTACACTGGGCTTGCATTGGCCAAGATTTAGCCAATATAATCTCAATATTGAATATAGAAATAACTAGTAATCTATTGCCAATATTACGTGCCAGGTATTATACAATATTGCACTTATATTAGAAGTACACTGGCCAAGACTTTCCAATATAATTTCAATATTGAATACAGAATAAATAGTAATATACTGCCAATGTTACATGCCAATAATTACGCAACATTGGATTTACATTGGGAGTGAGATGACTAAAATTTTTCGCCAGTGAACGCGAGTTACACGCGCGGCTGTTAGCTGGCTATCTTTCTCGTGAAAGAAATCCAACCGCCATGTGATAAAAAGATAAGCAAACGGGTAGCACGAAAATTCAAATTTACTAATGTTAGTGTAGTTGTATGGATATATAAGTTCACCAAATTGACCTGCGTATTTCATTTAAATCCATGATTTGAAAAATTGCTAATGTTGGTTCAAAAAGAGATTGATACATGCAGTGGCCAAATATTAGAATTTAATATTTGCTAAAAAAAAAGCACTCAGAATTTTATAATACTGGTTTCACATTACGATATAATTAATGTCCAATTAATGTCTAATATAAAAAATATTGGGTAAATATTATTATTTAATATTGGCCCAATGATATTTAACCAATATTGGCTATATCAGAGCAGGTGTCCACCTTCTAATATTGGACCAATATTAGGCATCAATCTATTCATACATATGTATAATATTGGATTTACATTACTTCTTAATATTGGGGCCGATAAATCGTGCTACTAGGGATATCTCTTAACAAGACGATAGAGACGGCCGGGTACCTTGAGATCGGTGTGGCCCGTTTCGCACTTCCAATACGCGACCAATTGAAAGGGGCACGAGCCGGCGCCATCCTTGCATTTGATCTGGTACTTGAGGATGTCCACATTGAAATACGAGGCCGAGGGATTCTGTTCAGCTTGCCGCCGTAGCAACATAGTTAAGGCACTCATGTTGAATTCGTAGATTGTACTGTCGACGGTAGTCTGAGTCGCGTCCCTAGAAGCAAAGGTCTCCCTTTGTCATCGAGCCGCCCTGTCTCAATTTAAGAACTGGCGCGACCGATCAAAATTGACTTACATGCTGATGAGCTGGCTATTCGGCAGCAGCCTCTCCAGCCTGTTGGTGTTCCTCACGCGGAAGGTCAGCTTGGCGGGACTCGGATTGTTCGCCAGGACCGTGACGATGCCGGCCGGGAACGAGAGCATCATGTCGCCGCTCAGCTTCACCTGGCAGCGCGTCTCGTCGGTGCCGCGAAAGTAGGAATGCACTATCTCGTGGAACGCCACCGCCAGCGGGATAGTGTCGGCTAGGCCGATCGTGAGCGGGGACGGCCCGCGCGAGGAGCCCACGCCGACGCCGGCGGTGCGGAACTCCAGGCTGGCGACACTGTCGGCGCGGGATATCGTCGCGGGTGACATCCGGCCGCGCGGCGACGGGCCCTCGCCGCGGCGCGACGGCGGCCTGGGTATCACGATCGAGCCCGTCGGCGTCGACGACGCCGACTGCTTGGGCGGTAAGGCCGGCGTGATGTCTCCAACTTCCGAAAATAAATCCCCATCTAAAAAAAGGAAAAAACATCATCGTCGGTTCTTTTTTTTTTACAACTCTCGTCTCCTCTTATTCCTAATTTTCCGTACGAATAAAAAATGGTTTCAAACTCTTTTTAGATACATTGCCACGATATCAATTATCTATTAATCCAGTTACATTGGATAACGATGTCAGATGCCAGGTGTTATATTCTTTATGTATGATATTCGTGACTCATACTTTAATTAATAATTCATTTCGTACGTATACTTTGTCCCAGATAGGAAAGCATGCAGAAAAATTTTAGCATCGTTTTAATTTTAAATATATAATATATAATGTATTGTGTAATAAGTCTAAATCTAATTTTTAAAATTATTAAATTCTAAATTCAATTATTGTAACATATAGCAATTTTTAAAAAATTGATGCCTAAAATAAATTCTTACGTAAATATGATATTAGAGCAAATCATCTTAGCACAATTATTACTGTGTACATTTCAGAAATTAATTTTGTAATCTATTGTATATCTATTGTATAACAAAAGACTGTCACAGCATAAAATTGTAATATTATTATTCAATATTATTCAATAATTTTTTTACTTTTTTTTTAAGTAATTTTCTTTTACAATTTTCTCAATGCTTACGGCTTATAATTATAAAATTCTTTTTTAACAATAGATATGCGTTTTGCAAAACCACCTTATGAGAATTATTTCGAAATGTCGTGAACGGAAAGAAGCAATAACTGTGCATTTATTAGAAAAGTTTCCTATCTGGGTGTCGTAACAGTATAAGAATAATATAAGAAAAGTATAGAATAAGTTCAGCCACACGTTCCGGCGTTTCGCAAGTTTCGCAAAGCTCAATTTATTCGCGCGCTCGACGGCGACTTAGCAAATTCGTATCTCCCTTGCGGCAAGCGGATAAACTCGTTGATAGGGTTTACCTATTGGGAACCGGGTATGAGAATGCGTAGGCGGTGCAGATTGCGGCGGCGGCGGCTGCGACGGGGTCGGCGATGTGGAAAGTGGCGGTGGGCTCTGCAGCGGGGCGTAAGGGTGGCTACCGGTCGGTGTCGATGCGCTCGACGGCGTACTGCTAGGATTGAACAAGTTTAGGCCAAGTAAATCTGAGCTTGGCTTACCTCCTAATTGCTGTGACACTGACTGAGACCTTTTCATGTGATGGTCGGAATCGGTATTCGATCCTCTACGTCCCTGTTTGAGCAAGACATACCGTTAGAAAAGTGAAGCAACGTCGTATTTTTTTTTTATCAATATATGCCGAATATTCCGAAAATTATGACAGGATCGAGAGACTTTTTCTTTTGTGAAAAAACAAGTTATAAAAATACTATGTCGATTTAATTAATATAATATCGATAATTATATTAATTATATTTATCACATTTTTAACTTGCTTTTTCAGTGAAAATCTCTCGCGATTGTACCGCATCTTTATACCGCGTGTGATAAAATATAATTACATGTCCTGCATATAATGTTGTACGTGCATTTGCAATTTTTAACAATTAGAGATATCATTTTACATCTCTTTCAATTTCTTTATATTTCATACTGTCAATATTATTTCGTGAATGAAATATAAAATTGTACGACGATAAGTTGAACATATATCATTTTGCCTTCTTCCAAGCCACGAAACAACGTCCAACATTCTGGATGTGTAAGTCGCGAAATTATTTACAATGTGCGATACGTGATTTTTCAGCAAAAAGTATAACTCACTGTTGGTGCAGGTGATAAAGATAAATTTTCCACTGTCGCCCTCAATTCGTCCACGCTGGCGCTCATGGGCGCACCACCGTTGCTGAGAGGCTTTATCTCCACTCGAATTTTACGCTCCCTCTCATCCTCCGAATCGGTATCCGAACTGGAGTAGAATCCCTTCTCGTTCTCCCACGGATCGGGCTTCGGTCTAATACAAAAACCGTCCTCGTCCACCTCCGGCGTCGGTGTTTCTGATTTTCTGCTGTCTTCCTTGTCCTCCCTAGTGCGTTCACGACAGATCATTTAAGATGACGTACTTTTGTAAGTTCCAGCAGGCCCAGTGCATTACACAATGAAAAACTTTACTCATGCTAGAAGCGTGCGAAAAATAATAAAATTGTTGCGCTTGTAGGCGTGATACGTGAGATAACTTAAGTTAATGGATATCAAGTATCTTATTGTATTGATAAAAAAAATATACACGGATCTACGAATGCTTTCTTTCCGAATTTTATAGCTTTTAACTTTCAACAAATATAGAGGTGAATTTTAGCAAAAATTCAATAAGACTCCACCGGGACAAGAAATCAGCCTGACGTCCGATAGATTTTTTCAGTTTTGCTTGATACTGTATCAAAATCAACATAAAAACAAACAGATACGAGGGGTCTGCTTTGAGTAACCGTTGACAAAACAAATATAAATAGGATATTGTCCAGAAGAGATTATTATATCTGTGATAATGAAGATTAAAATTCTTTATCTTATTATCTCATCATTTGGCATTGTCTAGGTCAAGTTTGATATACTTTGCTTGTGAGCTAAACACTTATGTCTCTCTATCATCCTGTAAGACGAGATAGAAAAAAATATATTCTGGAGCATATTCTTTCCGTCTCGCTGTATAAAATAATAAAGTACAAAACAGAGATTAAACAAAAAAAAAAAAAAAAGAATCGCTGGAGAAAAGAGAAAGACGATGAAAAGATGGAAGAGTTCAGCTCGTCAGCGAAGTGTTGAACAGGTCTGGTCTAGATTGTGCTATCATTCGATAATTACACCACATTAAATAACATTTATACATACAAAGTGATAATTGGGAATTCCAGAGTCATAATTTAAGATAATTGAAATAAAATAACTATCATTTTGCACATAATAGATAAACAGAATGAAAAGTTAAATATTCTTCTATTTATATAGCAGAAGAAACTCGTCATTCTATGCACAAGAAACATTCATGCATGTATTTATGAAAATAAATATTATAAAAAAACCAATTGATCTGATTTCGTGGCTCAGTAATACGTGTTTTCGAAATGTTGACCGTCCGAACAAAATAACAGCTAGATACTTAATTTCATCTTCTGAATTATGCTGCACTTGACAGTTTATTTGAGCATTAGCATTCAATAATGTACAGCTTTCAATATCTGCAATAATAATCTGGAAAGAAAGCATTCGCAGACTCATGTTCCAAATATTTGAGATGTATCCCACATATAATTATTATGACTGATAGGAAATTATAATATGCAGTATCTGAGACAAACAAATGAAATATCCAACAACAAATCATTCCAAATCAGAGATTCACATCCAGCAAGAAAACATATTTTAGTGTACATTAAAATTCGAGATATATACATCTTTCTTTTAGAGTGCGGATAGACATTGTCTGCTGGTTGTGAAACTGACTCTATGTGCACTAGGTCTGCTGTGCATGCATGTACTGACAGGTCAGACTTTTCTTCTTTGTTGCTGCTCGTGTCCACGAGGTCCTTCTTCTTCTTCGCCTTCTTCTCCTTTCGCTTTTCTCTCCTACTGCGTAGGAACCCTGTTGGTCGTGGACACCCCAAATGTAGACAATAGGACGGTATATGTACTGTGATATATGCACTAGCTACTCATTAAACATATACTTTTATGCGAATTATGTTTCTTACGGTTACATCGAATTATGAATTCATCTGCAAAATTAACGCTCTAAATTCTCGTTAAATCTATTACACTCAGATATCTAGGGAGAATACACTTGGAAATAAATTTTAACACCTACTTTTTTATCATTTGCTATTGTGCTAATAGAATTTTGCACAAGGAAAAATAAGATAGTTACGTGATTTGATATTAGTACCATGAAAACATAATAGAAAAACAACCGATGTGGGTATTAAAAAAAGTATTATGAGATATTGACTTCTACTAATAACACAACTATAAACTACGTATAAATAAAAGGGCGGAGAAAACTACATTAGTTGCATTACTATCTACATGAATATGTATCTACTCGAATGTACAGAATGTAATTTAAACGAGAACTGCTGTTGCTTGTACGAAGAAAAAATATATATGAATTATTGTACTTGTTTCAACATTTGCAACATTTGAATGTACGGTACATAGTACCTGCATATAATTCAAAGAACTCTAATAAGAAATGAAAATTGAAGAATTTACTTTCCAAGTGATCGAAACGTAGCGCAACATGATCAAATAGCATCTAATGCAAAACTAACCGAGGTCGTATAACTAGCATTCTCTTGTATGCATTTCTAATTAATTAATGAACTTCACATTCTCTGATGATGCAGACACGAGTTTTCTTGCAGAGTCTAACATTGAAACCATTGTACATACATTTAATTAAAATTGCATTGTTACAAAAAATTCATTTTTAAGGAATTAATCATAAAAATAGTCAATCTAACGAATTTCCAATGTTTTCTCGCAAGTTTCGCCCTTCAAGGAAACGCGTGTCGGCACTTGGTAAAACAACAACTAACACGTGAATACCTACGTCAAACGAAGGATGCAGACGAATAAAAAAAGTGAAGTATACAGTAAAAGAAAAATTCAGTAGCGAAGTGGAGCACGTCGCGTTAGTAGAAATGTGAAGATATCCCACGCACCATCACCACCAAAAGTCCTACAAGTCTCTGCATCGTCTACTCTCTTCTTAAATTGTTTTTCTAACAATTACTAATCACCTATATATATATTGACACTATAATAAATGCATTTGCACATTCTTGCACGCCTCTCTTTGGAAGACTGATACACTCAGAGGGACGTGTCCTCTGCAAGCCAATCTAACGTTGCATGCAAAGATAGTCTTGGATATATTAGGTGTACAAATATTTAGAAGAGTAATCGGAAGAGCAAGAGATTCTATGAGAACGTAATCACTCTATCAAAATGAAACGCTGCGGGAGATGCTACGGAAATGATCTTCGTAATCGAGGAACGAGAGCATAGCACGGGATAACAGTTGCTTTCGAAATCATATTACGCTATTGGAAAAGAGAGAAAAATATTCCTGCACTTGGAAAATAAACGTAAAGGTATGAAACACGTGAGCCATGCAAATTAAAGAGTTTTACGAAAAAAACGGCTCACCTGAGGCCCCGTCGGTAGCCAACCCCACTCTTGTATCTCAACATTATTCAAGTCCAACTCCCTTTAGTCATATTTCTCTTTTTTTTTTCTGCTTTAATCTCACTGCACCAATGTTACAGAATGAATGAACTTTGGAAACAGAAATTGTATGCCGTAGTCTGTGTAATTGTAAATCTATTCAGGACGTTCATTAGTGATACGTGTTATTTGGATCACATCTATGACGTGTGAAGAAGTTAAATACTATGGTTTGCAGTCTCGCAATTACGTAACCCGTATTTATTCTTGACTTTATGAAACAAAAAAAACAAGTTAAACGGAAAGACAAAAGTGAAGGAAGCTCTGTTAAACATCTATTGAAATATGTGAACAATACGACGTTACTCAGTCTTTAACTTTTCACGGTTAAAAAAATATACAATATACAGAAGTTCCAAGTTTTAGCGAATATCGATTTTATAATAAATGCACTCGGTGATACAGTTTATAAAAATTGCAAAATATCTTCTTATTGTGGTTGTGTAAGAAACTGGTGCGTGCATCGTACATAATCGCATAATATATGTATATTCCCACAGAGAGGATTGTTAGAAAAACAATTTATAGGTGAAACTTTGTGGATGAAAGTAATTAGACTCCCATACATTTCTAATTCTAGATATCTATGTTCTATACAAGCGTCTTTTGATGTTAGTGAAATGTAGCAAATAAAAAATATTTCTTCTTTCAAACGAAAATACATTCCCGGTTCCATTTCGAACGCAGAAGTGAATTAAGGTGAAGAAATATTTTGCACGGGCGTAAAATGTGAAGCGAAAATTAATGTTACATTGAACTGTAATGTATAATCAATTTTGCTTGACGAAAGATACACGTTTGTAACATTAATTTGAAGCGTTTGAATAATATTAGTATACGTACATTGCTGTTCTAAAAGTGAGCACAGTGGAGGAATCATAATACGCGCAACCACTATAAGTCAGTAGATAATTTATTTCACCACATTACGTTTTGCGTGACCATAAATATACGAGGTATTTAAAAAGAAGTAATATCATTGTTACCGAGTACCATAAAGAGAGAACCGACAGAGAAACATTATAAAGAGCTACGTAGGAAATGCTCGAATAAGACTGATCCTGTTGCGAATTAATGAAAAAAAAAATCTTAATTTATCGTAAATAACGGAATTTTATATCTAAAAATTTATGTGAACAATATTTACGTTTTCAAATTAATAACTGACCATTCATATTCGAGCTAATATATAATAGATTGTCCGAGTAAGATCGTCAGATTAAAATTGTGACAACTTCAAAGGCAACAGATGAAAAATTGTGTGCAAAGTTATTTTACGTTTCATACTTTTTAAATATATCTTTACTAAAAGGAAGAGAGGAAGATAAGTAGAAACCGTACAAACAGAAGCGCGATAATCGTTAATTGTACGTTGTATCAACGAGAATCAAGTACAGAGTTGATTACTTTATCACGTGTACTCGGCAGATAAAACGTCAGTAATTTCTAATGCATGTTGTATGTTGTATTCTAACAACAGAGTGAGAGGGTATGGTAGAACAGGGCACAGGAATAAAATGTAAATTGTTACATTTAGATCCTCTGAGAGGGTTCCTGGAGATGCTGGGAGGTGGAACAGCAGGAGGCAGGTTGTTCCCTTGAGGGGTGGCAGGTGCCGAACCAGACGACCCTGCTTGCTTCTGTTTGTCTGAAACAACACTCATCATTCTCACGTCTTTGAATACCTCCCCGTCAACTGATGGCCCTTTCTTTTTTTTTCTCTTGCTCCGTCTCGCACTATTATGCACGTTAGTTGTACCGATTCGAATTTTAATGACCTTCGCACTTTCAGTGGCATTTCAAAGCGTTCCAGAGGGGCAAGAATATTTTAAATGACCGCACAATACATTTGTCCATATATATTTTCGCGTCTGGACATATAATTGTGGAAATGCTCAACTATATGCAAAAATCCGAGAATTAAATTGTAATTGCACAAAGAAATGTAAAAATGTAGTTACAATAAATTTTCTGCCTGCACAATTGATCGCGTAAAAAAATTAACTCACTGTTCATTTATTATAGATGAGCAAAGTAATATTTATCCCTACTATACATGTAAAGATATCTTGCAATGTATATATAAGATTAACAAAACAAACCCCCTGGAACACAATGGTATTCTATATGTCATCCTCCACCTAATGTTAGATCGTTACGCAGAAGCAAGTATAACACAACAACCACATAAGCATAAACAAGTCGTATAAAAACCGTAACTGCGTATTCATATTCGAATTGATATATCTGTGATCGAGTGCTGCAATTCAATTGGGCAAGTGTATAATGTGATCAATATGGTACTAACGAATATAAAATAAAAAACGGCAGAACGAGCCTACCCCGGGCATGTGCAATGTTATGCCGATAACACTTGTTTCATGAATATTCAACATTGGACTGCTAACAAAATTAATTTCTTCGGAAACGTAGTATCCGTCTTCTGTGTAACAACATGTAGATGCAAAAGTACCGATTCAATGTAAAAATGTTACGAGAAACGAGAAGAGACAACGTCGCATGTGAGACACAGCGTCACATTGCATCGGGCCAAGGTAGGTTCACACTATTGCAATTAAAAAAAAAGATAATAAAATTTTGAGAAAGTCTATGTAACTTCGATGAAAGAGAGAGTGAGAGAGAGAAAGAAACCTACCCTGGGAGTTGGACATGAACAGGTTGAGTAGCGAGGTAGTACGACGGGAAGCCTTGGTGGTTTGTGCATGTGACAGTTCTCTGTCCTTTTCCTTCTGTCTGTCTTTTTCTCTATCTTTTTCCAATATCACCCGCCCCCTGTCCCCGTCCAGTACCCTCAAAACACCGCCCTCCCCCTTTAATCCCTGATCTTTTTTTGAACTGTGACTGTTACCGGCTACGCCTGTTTCGCCGTTGGTCCCCTTTGACGTTTCCTTAGGTGTCTCCGCGCCACCCTCCGACTGCGAGTGGCTGGTTATTTCCGCCAAACTTGTCATAACTTCCTCATACTCGATCACACCTGATTTACAGACGCACGTTAGTGGAACAGACCAAGGAATGCAGAAACGGGAGGGAGGAAAAAAAATCTCTTCACGAACGCTATCTCGTTTACCTGGTTTCTCGAAACCCGTGTATTTACTCTGAACGAATTGCTCCAGCAACTTCTCCACCGTCATGTCGACGCACTGCCGCTTGAAGTCGATGTGCACCTGGCCGACCTGCTCGTGATTGGTTTGCAAAACGTCGGCGTACGTATTGAGAAATTCCTTCATGTGCTTCAGATGCGTCTCCTCCACGTCTTGGAACCGCTTGGTAACGAAAACGTACATCGATTAGCGCGCCTCGCTGCAATCGCCCGCGCGGCATTACATTATCTCGCGAAGCCTAACTCTCTATGCTTTTAATCCGGAATTTAGTACCCTGCAGGCCTGAGTCATCTTCGCCTCGAAGTCGTTTCGTATGACCGTGTACTTGTCCACCAGCGTCCTGTAGTCGTCCTGCGCCTTCTTGAACTTGCCCTCCGCCTTCTCCAGCTCCCTCTGACTAGCATTGTCCTTCCTCAGCTTCTCCAATTCTAGGCGCTTCTGCATACACATGTCCTTCGTTTTGTGTAACGTCACCGTAATGGCCTGTATACTTTGTACAACTTCTAAAGTAGACGATTCCTCTTCCTTCACCTAGACGCATCGGTACGGCATACAATCGGTATGTTATTCTCTAGGCTAAACCGCTGCTCATTACGGATGAAACGCAAATGAAATTGATATGCGCGCTACGATAGATAGGACCGCTGCGCATTGCCGGCTTGATTGTCTGACGATGAGGGACTACTGATCCGACAGTGTGGGCGGATACTGATAATTTACGGGACACGTATCTGACATATTTTTCACAAAGCAGTCGTGAAAAAAAAAGAAGATAACGTCGTATCTTATTTTGTGATACCGCAATCAAATCAATGAGGGGAATATTAGGTTTTATAAAATAAAAAAAAAGTACATTTAGCCCAATAAGTTAAATAGGAAGATAATTACGTACAGCCTTGTGTTTCTTGTGTAGCTCGTCCGCGTATTTTGACACATCTTTTATGAGCTCGGAGACTCGCTGGGCCATTTGGAAATGTAAAACAGCGAGCTTCTCGGCGGCACCTCTCAAGGCGGCCCATATAGGCGCGAATGTTCCCTGTGTGCTGTTGCTCGCCTGTTTCGCTACCTTACTAAGGAGCTTGTAATTGTTCTCCTCGATAGCTGACCTCTCTCGCAAAAATTCAGCCAATTCCTTGCTGGCGATTACACCATGCTTCATGTTATGATACAACACGTCAAATCCATTATTCTTTTCGCCCTTAAATAGGAAAAAAAATAGTACTTTAGTATTTTTCCTTCAATTAAATCTAAGATTCAATTTGTCAAACTTGAGTCGTTTCTTAAAACAATGTTCACTCTAGTTTAATTGCTTTAAGAATTCTGTCTATTTTACGATATGGAGAAGAAATGCTTTAAGAATGAATTGAACGAAATATAAATGTACGATATTTTGACATTAAAAATGCATTTGTTGTATAATTCTGTGTCTAAAAAACTATAAAATAAAAAGAAGTTTCTAATTTTTTTTATATCTTTCATACGAAATTTATGGTCACAAAAGCTTGATTTGAAATACACAAACTTAAATG